>JBAMNC010001638.1:0-162510 GCA_037902135.1 Cetoscarus ocellatus
TTAAGACTCCTGTCCTAATATTTGACTTCTGTCCCAACGTTTCAACTTCTGTACTCATATTTAGACTTCTGTCCTAATATTTGACTTCAGTCCCAATATTTAGACTTCTGTCCCAATTTGTAGACTTCTGTCCGAATATTTAGACTTTAGTCCTAAGGTTAGACCTCTGTCCCAACATTTTGACTTATGTCCTCATGTTTTGACTTCTGTCCTAATATTAAGACTCCTGTCCTAATATTTGACTTCTGTCCCAACGGTTCAACTTCTGTACTTTTATTTAGACTTCTGTCCTAATATTTGACTTCTGTCCCAATATTTAGACTTCTGTCCTAATATCAAGACCTCTGTCCCAGTTTTTGACTTCTGTCCCAACATTTCAACTTCTGTCCTGATATTTGACTTCTGTCCCAACGTTTCGACTTCTGTCCCAATATTTAGACTTTTGTCCTAATATTTGACTTCTGTCTCAATATTTAGACTTCTGTCCCAATATTTAGACTTCTGTCCTAATATTTGACTTCTGTCCCAATATTTAGACTTCTGTCCTAATATTTGACTTGCGTCCAAATAATTAGACTTCTGTCCCAATATTTAGACTTCTGTCCTAATGTTTCGACTTCTGTCCTAAGATTTCGACTTCTGTCCTAATGTTTCGACTTCTGTCCTAAGATTTCGACTTCTGTCCTAATGTTTTGACTTCTGTCCTAATATTTAGACTTCTGTCCTAATATTTGACTTCTGTCCTAATATTTAGACTTCTGTCCCAATATTTGACTTCTGTCCCAACATTTTGACCTCTGTCCTAATATTTGACTTCAGTCCCAATAATTAGACTTCTGTCCCAATAATTAGACTTCTGTCCTAATGTTTCGACTTCTGTCCTAATATTTAGACTTCTGTCCTAATGTTTGACTTCTGTCCTAATATTTGACTTCTGTCCCAACATTTCGACTTCTGTCCTAATATTTTGACTTCTGTCCTAATATTTGACTTCAGTCCCAATAATTAGACTTCTGTCCTAATATTTGACTTCTGTCCCAACATTTTGACTTCTGTCCTAATATTTTTACTACTGTCCTAATATTTAGACTTCTGTCCTAATATTCAGACTTCTGTCATAACGTTTGACTTCTGTCCTAATATCTAGACTTCTGTCCCAATATTTAGACTTCTGTCCTAATATTTGACTTCTGTCCTAATTTTTGACTTCTGTCCCAATATTTAGACTTCTGTCCCAATATAGAGACTTCTGTCCTACTATTTAGACTTTAGTCCTAATGTTAGACCTCTTTCCTAATATTTAGACTTCTGTCCCAATATTTAGACTTCTGTCCTAATATTTAGACCTCTGTCCTAATTTTTGACTTCTGTCCCAACATTTCGACTTCTGTCCTAATATTTTGACTTCTGCCCTAATATTAAAACTCCTGTCCTAATATTTGACTTCTGTCCCAACATTTCGACTTCTGTACTTATATTTAGACTTCTGTCCTAATACTTGACTTCTGTCCCAATTTGTAGACTTCTGTCCGAATATTTAGACTTTAGTCCTAAGGTTAGACCTCTGTCCCAACATTTTGACTTATGTCCTCATGTTTTGACTTCTGTCCTAATATTAAGACTCCTGTCCTAATATTTGACTTCTGTCCCAACGGTTCAACTTCTGTACTTTTATTTAGACTTCTGTCCTAATATTTGACTTCTGTCCCAATATTTAGACTTCTGTCCTAATATCAAGACCTCTGTCCCAGTTTTTGACTTCTGTCCCAACATTTCAACTTCTGTCCTAATATTTTGACTTCTGTCCTGATATTTGACTTTGGTCCCAACGTTTCGACTTCTGTCCTAATATTTAGACTTTTGTCCTAATATTTGACTTCTGTCTCAATATTTAGACTTCTGTCCCAATATTTAGACTTCTGTCCTAATATTTGACTTCTGTCCCAATATTTAGACTTCTGTCCTAATATCTGACTTGCGTCCCAATAATTAGACTTCTGTCCCAATATTTAGACTTCTGTCCTAATGTTTCAACTTCTGTCCTAAGATTTCGACTTCTGTCCTAATGTTTTGACTTCTGTCCTAATATTTAGACTTCTGTCCTAATATTTGACTTCTGTCCTAATATTTAGACTTCTGTCCTAATATTTGACTTCTGTCCCAACATTTCGACTTCTGTCCTAATATTTGACTTCAGTCCCAATAATTAGACTTCTGTCCCAATAATTAGACTTCTGTCCTAATGTTTCGACTTCTGTCCTAATATTTAGACTTCTGTCCTAATGTTTGACTTCTGTCCCTAATATTTGACTTCTGTCCCAACATTTCGACTTCTGTCCTAATATTTTGACTTCTGTCCTAATATTTGACTTCAGTCCCAATAATTAGACTTCTGTCCTAATATTTGACTTCTGTCCCAACATTTCGACTTCTGTCCTAATATTTTTACTTCTTGTCCTAATATTCAGACTTCTGTCCTAACGTTTGACTTCTGTCCTAATATTTAGACTTCTGTCCCAATATTTAGACTTCTGTCCTAATTTTTGACTTCTGTCCCAATATTTAGACTTCTGTCCCAATATATAGACTTCTGTCCTACTAGTTAGACTTTAGTCCTAATGTTAGACCTCCTTCCTAATATTTAGACTTCTGTCCCAATATTTAGACTTCTGTCCTAATATTTAGACCTCTGTCCTAATTTTTGACTTCTGTCCCAACATTTCGACTTCCGTCCTAATATTTTGACTTCTGTCCCTAATATTAAAACTCCTGTCCTAATATTTGACTTCTGTCCCAACATTTCGATTTCTGTACTTATATTTAGACTTCTGTCCTAATACTTGACTTCTGTCCCAATACTTAGACTTCTGTCTCAATATTTAGACTTCTGTCCTAATATTTGACTTCATTCCCAATATTTAGACTTCTGTCCTAATGTTTCGACTTCTGTCCTAATATTTCGACTTCTGTCCTAATATTTAGACTTCTGTCCTAATATTTGACTTTTGTCCCAACATTTCGACTTCTGTCCTAATATTTTGACTTCTGACCTAATATTAAAACTCCTGTCCTAATACTTGACTTCTGTCCCAACATTTCGACTTCTGTACTTATATTTAGACTTCTGTCCTAATACTTGACTTCTGTCCCAATACTTAGACTTCTGTCCCAATATTCAGACTTCTGTCCTAATATTTGACTTCAGTCCCAATATTTTGACTTCTGTCCTAATGTTTCAACTTCTTTCCTAATATTTTGACTTCTGTCCTAATATTTCGACTTCTGTCCTAATATTTGACTTCTGTCCTAATATTTAGACTTCTGTCCTAATATTTGACTTCAGTCCCAATAATTAGACTTCTGTCCCAGTAATTAGACTTCTCTCCTATTGTTTCGACTTCTTTCCTAATATTTAGACTTCTGTCCTAATGTTTGACTTCTGTCCTAATATTTGACTTCAGTCCCAATAATTAGACTTCTGTCCCAACATTTCGACTTCTGTCCTAATATTTGACTTCAGTCCCAATAATTAGACTTCTGTCCCAATATTTAGACTTCTGTCCTAATATTAAGACCTCTGTCCTAATATTTGACTTCTGTCCCAACATTTCGACTTCTGTCCTAATATTTTGACTTCTGTCCTAACATTCAAACTCCTGTCCTAATTTTTGACATCTGTCCCAACATTTCGACTTCTTTCCCAATATTTAGACTTCTGTCCTAATATTTAGACCTCTGTCCTAATATTTGACTTCTGTCCCAACATTTCGACTTCTGTCCTAATATTTTGACTTCTGTCCTAACATTAAAACTTCTGTCCTAATACTTGACTTCTTCCCCAATATTTAGACTTCTTTCCCAATATTTAGACTTCTGTCCTAATATTTGACTTGAGTCCCAATAATTAGACTTCTGTCCCAATATTTAGACTTCTGTCCTAATGTTTTGACTCCTGTCCTAATATTTCGACTCCTGTCCTATTGTTTTGACTTCTGTCCTAATATTTAGACTTCTGTCCTAATATTTGACTCCTGTCCTAATATTTGACTTCTGTCCTAATATTTAGACTTCTGTCCTAATATTTGAGTTCTGTCCTAATATTTGACTTCAGTCCCAATATTTAGACTTCTGTCCTAATGTTTGACTTCTGTCCTAATATTTGACTTCTGTCCCAACATTTCGACTTCTCTCCTAATATTTTTACTTCGGTCCTAATATTTGACTTCAGTCCCAATAATTAGACTTCTGTCCCAATATTTAGACTTCTGTCCTAATATTTGACTTCTGTCCAAACATTTTGACTTCTGTCCTAATATTTTGACTTCTGTCCTAATGTTTAGACTTCTGTCCTAATATTCAGACTTCTGTCCTAACGTTTGACTTCTGTCCTAATATTTAGACTTCTGTCCCAATATTTAGACTTCTGTCCTAATATTTGACTTCTGTCCTAATGTTTGACTTCTGTCCCAATATTTAGACTACTGTGCCAATATATAGACTTCTGTCCTACTATTTAGACTTTAGTCCTAATGTTAGACCTCTTTCCTAATATTTAGACTTCTGTCCCAATATTTAGACGTCGGTCCTAATATTTAGACCTCTGTCCTAATTTTTGACTTCTGTCCCAACATTTCGACTTCTGTCCTAATACTTTGACTTCTGTCCTAATATTAAAACTCCATTCCTAATATTTGACTTCTGTCCCAACATTTCGACTTCTGTACTTATATTTAGACTTCTGTCCTAATACTTGACTTCTGTCCCAATACTTAGACTTCTGTCCCAATATTTAGACTTCTGTCTTAATATTTGACTTCAGTCCCAATATTTAGACTTCTGTCCTAATGTTTCGACTTCTGTCCCAATATTTCGACTTCTGTCCTAATGTTTCGACTTCTGTCCTAATATTTGACTTCTGTCCTAATATTTAGACTTCTGTCTCAATATTTCAACTCTGTCCCAACATTTCGACATCTGTCCTAATATTTGACTTCAGTCCCAATATTTAGACTTCTGTCCTAATGTTTCGACTCCTGTCCTAATATTTCGACTCCTGTCCTAATGTTTTGACTTCTGTCCTAATATTTAGACTTCTGTCCTAATATTTGACTCCTGTCCTAATATTTGACTTCTGTCCTAATATTTAGACTTCTGTCCTAATATTTGAGTTCTGTCCTAATATTTGACTTCAGTCCCAATATTTAGACTTCTGTCCTAATGTTTGACTTCTGTCCTAATATTTGACTTCTGTCCCAACATTTCGACTTCTCTCCTAATATTTTTACTTCGGTCCCAATAATTAGACTTCTGTCCTAATATTTAGACTTCTGTCCTAATGTTTGACTTCTGTCCTAATATTTTTACTTCTGTCCCAGTATTTAGACTTCTGTCCTAATATTTTTACTTCTGTCCTAATATTTGACTTCAGTCCCAATAATTAGACTTCTGTCCTAATGTTTGACTTCTGTCCTAATATTTAGACTTCTGTCCTAATATTTGACTTCTGTCCTAATGTTTGACTTCTGTCCCAATATTTAGACTACTGTGCCAATATATAGACTTCTGTCCTACTATTTAGACTTTAGTCCTAATGTTAGACCTCTTTCCTAATATTTAGACTTCTGTCCCAATATTTAGACGTCTGTCCTAATATTTAGACCTCTGTCCTAATTTTTGACTTCTGTCCCAACATTTCGACTTCTGTCCTAATACTTTGACTTCTGTCCTAATATTAAAACTCCATTCCTAATATTTGACTTCTGTCCCAACATTTCGACTTCTGTACTTATATTTAGACTTCTGTCCTAATACTTGACTTCTGTCCCAATACTTAGACTTCTGTCCCAATATTTAGACTTCTGTCTTAATATTTGACTTCAGTCCCAATATTTAGACTTCTGTCCTAATGTTTCGACTTCTGTCCCAATATTTTGACTTCTGTCCTAATGTTTCGACTTCTGCTCTTATATTTGACTTCTGTCCTAATATTTAGACTTCTGTCTCAATATTTGAACTCTGTCCCAACATTTCGACTTCTGTCCTAATATTTGACTTCAGTCCCAATATTTAGACTTCTGTCCTAATGTTTGACTTCTGTCCTAATATTTGACTTCTGTCCCAACATTTCGACTTCTCTCCTAATCTTTTGACTTCGGTCCTAATATTTGACTTCAGTCCCAATAATTAGACTTCTGTCCCAATATTTCGACTTCTGTCCTAATATTAGACTTCTGTCCCAACATTTCGACTTCTGTCCTAATATTTTGACTTCTGTCCTAATGTTTAGACTTCTTTCCTAATATTCAGACTTCTGTCCTAACGTATGACTTCTGTCCTAATATTTAGACTTCTGTCCCAATATTTGACTTCAGTCCTAATATTTGACTTCTGTCCTAATGTTTGACTTCTGTCCCAATATTTAGACTTCTGTCCCAATATATAGACTTCTGTCCTACTATTTAGACTTTAGTCCTAATGTTAGACCTCTTTCCTAATATTTAGACTTCTGTCCCAATATTTAGACTTCTGTCCTAATATTTAGACCTCTGTCCCAATATTTGACTTCTGTCCTAATATTTGACTTCTGTCCCGATATTTAGACCTCTGTCCTAATATTTAGACTTCTGTCCCAATATTTAGACTTCTGTCCTAATATTTAGACCTCTGTCCTAATATTTGACTTCTGTCTCAATATTTAGACTTCTGTCCCAATATTTAGACTTCTGTCCTAATATTTGACTTCTGTCCCAATATTTAGACTTCTGTCCTAATATTTAGACTTTAGTCCTAATGTTATACCTCTTTCCCAACATTTTGACTTGTGTCCTAATATTTTGACTTCTGTCCTAATATTAAGACTTCTGTCCTAATATTTGACTTCTGTCCCACCGTTTCAACTTCTGTCATAATTTTTGACTTCTGTCCTAATATTTAGACTTCTGTCCCAATATTTAGACTTCTGTCCAAATGTTTCGACTTCTGTCCCAATATTTAGACTTCTGTCCAAATGTTTCGACTTCTGTCCCAATATTTAGACTTCTGTCCTAATGTTTCGTCTTCTGTCCCAATATTTAGACTTCTGTCCTAATTTTTCGACTTCAGTCCTTATATTTAGACTTCTGTCCTAATGTTTGACTTCTGTCCTAATATTTAAACTTCTTTCCCAACGTTTCGACTTCTGTCATAATATTTGACTTCTGTCCTAATATTTAGACTTCTGTCCTAATATTTCGACTTCTGTCCCAATATTTAGACTTTTGTCCTAATGTTTAGTCTCCTGTCCTAATGTTTGACTTCCGTCCTAATGTTAGACTTCTGTCCCAATATTTTGACTTCTGTCCCGATATTTTGACTTCTGTCCCAATAATTAGACTTCTGTCCTAATATTTGACTTCAGTCCTAATGTTTGACTTCTGTGCTAATATTTAGACTTCTGTCCCAATATTTAGACTTCCGTCCTAATATTTAGACTTCTGTCCTAATATTTGACTTCCGTCCCAATATTAAGACTTCAGTCCCAATATTTAGACTTCTGTCCTAAAATTTAGACCTCTGTCGGAATATTTAGACTTCTTTCCTAATGTTTTGACTTCTGTCCTAATATTAAGACTCCTGTCCCAACATTTTGACTTCTGTTCTAATATTTAGACTTCTGTCCTAATAATAATACTCCTGTCCTAATATTTTACTTCTGTCCCAACGTTTCAACTTCTGTCCCAATATTTAGACCTCTGTCCTAATATTTGACTTTTGTCTCAATATTTAGACTTCTGTCCCAATATTTAGACTTCTGTCCTAATATTTAGACTTCTGTCCTAATATTTGACTTCTGTCCCAATATTTAGACTTCTTTCCTAATATTTAGACTTCTGTCCCAATATTTAGACTTCTTTCCAAATGTTTCGACTTCTGTCCCAATATTTAGACTTCTGTCCTAATGTTTCGACTTCTGTCCTAATATTTGACTTCTGTCCCAATATTTAGACTTCTGTCTCAATATTTAGACTTCTGTCCTAATGTTTGACTTCTGTCCTAATATTTAGACCTCTGTCCCAATATTTAAACTTCTGTCCCAACGTTTCGACTTCTGTCCTAATATTTGACTTCTGTCCTAATATTTAGACTTCTGTCTTAATATTTAGACTTCTGTCCCAATATTTAGACTTCTGTCCTCATATTTGACTTCAGTCCCAATAATTAGACTTCTGTCCTAATATTTAGACTTCTGTCCTAATGTTTGACTTCTGTCCTAATATTTAGACTTCTGTCCTTATTTTTTTACTTCTGTCCCAGTATTTAGACTTCCTTCCCAATATTTAGATTTCTGTCCTAATATTTAACTTCTGTCCCAACATTTCGACTTCTGTCCTAATATTTTTACTTCTGTCCTAATATTTGACTTCAGTCCCAATAATTAGACTTCTGTCCTAATGTTTGACTTCTGTCGTAATATTTAGACTTCTGTCCCAATATTTAAACTTCTGTCCCAACGTTTCGACTTCTGTCCTAATATTTGACTTCTGTCCTAATATTTAGACTTCTGTCTCAATATTTCGACTTCTGTCCCAATATTAAGACCTCTGTCCTAATATTTAGACTTCTGTCCTCATATTTGACTTAAGTCCCAATAATTAGACTTCTGTCCTAATATTTAGACTTCTGTCCTAATGTTTGACTTCTGTCCTAATATTTTTAATTCTGTCCTAATATTTGACTTCAGTCCCAATAATTAGACTTCTGTCCTAATGTTTGACTTCTGTCCTAATATTTAGACTTCTGTCCTAATATTTAGATTTCTGTCCTAATGTTTGACTGTTGTCCTAATATTTAGACTTCTGTCCCAATATTTAGACTTCTGTCCTAATATTTAGACTTCTGTCCTAATGTTTGACTTCTGTCCCAATATTTAAACTTCTGTCCCAACGTTTCGACTTCTTTCCTCATATTTGACTTCAGTCCCAATAATTAGACTTCTGTCCTAATATTTAGACTTCTGTCCTAATATTTAGACTTCTGTCCTAATAGTTTTACTTCTGTCCCAGTATTTAGACTTCCTTCCCAATATTTAGACTTCTGTCCTAATATTTGACTTCTGTCCCAACATTTCGACTTCTGTCCTAATATTTTTACTTCTGTCCTAATATTTGACTTCAGTCCCAATAATTAGACCGCTGTCCTAATGTTTGACTTCTGTCGTAATATTTAGACTTCTGTCCCAATATTTAAACTTCTGTCCCAACGTTTCGACTTCTGTCCTAATATTTGACTTCTGTCCTAATATTTAGACTTCTGTCTTAATATTTCGACTTCTGTCCCAATATTAAGACCTCTGTCCTAATATTTAGAATTCTGTCCTAATGTTTGACTTCCGTCCTAATGTTAGACTTCTGTCCCAATATTTAGACTTCTGTCCCAATATTTAGACTTCTGTCCTCATATTTGACTTCAGTCCCAATAATTAGACTTCTGTCCTAATATTTAGACTTCTGTCCTAATGTTTGACTTCTGTCCTAATACTTAGACTTCTGTCCTAATATTTTTACTTCTGTCCCAGTATTTAGACTTCTGTCCTAATATTTTTATTTCTGTCCTAATATTTGACTTCAGTCCCAATAATTAGACTTCTGTCCTAATGTTTGACTTCTGTCCTAATATTTAGACTTCTGTCCTAATATTTAGACTTCTGTCCTAATGTTTGACTTCTGTCCTAATATTTAGACTTCTGTCCCAATATTTAGACTTCTGTCCTAATATTTAGACTTCTGTCCTAATGTTTGACTTCTGTCCCAATATTTAGTCTTCTGTCCCAATAATTAGTCTTCTGTCCTAATATTTGACTTCTGTCCTAATATTTTGACCTTTGTCCTAATATTTGACTTCTGTCCCAACATTTCGACATCTGTCCTAATATTTTTACACTTCTGTCCTAATATTTTACTTCTGTACTAATATATGACTTCTGATCTAATATTTCAATTCTTGTCCAGCATTTTTACTTCTGTCCCCATATTTTATCCATGTCCCGTTATTTGACTTCTGTTCCATTATTTAGACTTCAGTACGTCGTCACAGCACTCTGGTCTGTATTAATGTCCTTGTCTCTCGTCCTCAGGGCTTCCAGCAGAAGTTCGCCTTTCACAGTAAAGAGATCGTGGCCATCAGCTGCTCCTGGTGCAAACAGGCTGTGAGTGTGAGCTCATTAAATGTCCCTCAAACCAGAAGACGTCTCTTATTTGCCCTAAAATCTTTTTAAATAAATACTTTTGAATGTTTTCCCTCTTAAGTACCACAACAAGGTGTCGTGCTTCATGCTGCAGCAGATCGAGGAAGCCTGTCCAATAGGAGCTCACGCTGCTCTCATAGTCCCGCCCACCTGGATCATACGGGTCAAACGGCATCAGGTAACGAAGAGTTGAGGTTTTCTTGGTATTTTTTATTTTTTAATGAGGATCAAGTAAGTTATCAAACTTAACCTGCAGCTGTCTTCATGTTTATGTCTGTCAGTCGTCCATGAAGTCCAGTAAGAAGAAGAAGAGGACGTCCTTCAAGAGGAAAAGCAGCAAGAAGGGGGCAGAGGTCAGATTTTCATTTTCATCTTTGACCCCTTTAACAGGCTCACACTGTGACCAGGTGACCCTGGCCCAGAATATATGGTTTTAATGTCCTGACGACAGAAGAAGGCAAAAAAAACATCGCTTCTTATAGAGAGTTAATTTTAAATAATAAAGTCTAAAGGTGATGCAGTTACAAGCCAAGAGTTTAGTCGAGTAAAGTCAGAGAACACGTGCATGTCAGATGGCCTATGTGCATTTATTTAATGTTGTGTTCATTTTTACTCCACTACTGTTTTTAATTATTATTAAGTGTATATGCATGATTAAATTGTACCCTGTGCAGCACTTTGATCAGCCAAGATTGTTTTTAATTGTGCTTTAGAAATAAACTTTAACTTGACTTGAAAAAAATATAATTAATATGGTTAAAGGACAAAGAAAAACCATCTATAAGGAAACAACATTGATATATACCATTCCATACTAACGCCCAGCCCCACCCAGAACATATTTTTGAAGTTTCTGTCCTAAAAACCCTCTCAGATATCGACTGTGTCACATCTCTAAACCCCTCTGTTTCAGCCCTGCTCAGAACAGGCTGCTTCACACCTTTCACATTTTATCTGGACCAAACGAACTCTGGTTCGCTTTTGTGGAAAATTTGGTTTCGTGTCTGATCATGCTCCTCCCGTGAAGTTTTCAGTGTCAGATGCTCAACACAAAAATGTCTTTTACTGTGGAGCTAAATCCTGGCCAAAAGTTTTTTAATTTGAAAGTAAAAGAGATTGAAAAAATAAAATTTGAAATTGAAATTACGGTGTTTGTTCTTGAATTAACAAAAAAATCAATAAATTGAATTAAAAATATGTGTAAGAGACTTTCTTTTCAGTTTTAATATACTTTTGATTCAGCTTTGTAATTATTTTAATTAAATATTTTGTTTTCATTTTTACTCTGAAATATGTTTTAACATGATGTGTGATTTTTTCAGTGGCAGGATTCATATGTCCAGATTCAAATCTTATCTTTTTGGTTTCAGATTGTTTTTTCGCCTTCAGATCTTATTTTTTCAGTTTTAAACTTCTGGCCTTATTCTGGCGCCGGGGGCGTGGGATTCTGAGTGACAGCAGAGCAAAGCATCCTCAGATGATGCTGCCTTCAGGGAACGTGGGCACTTTGATATCTGTAAAAAAATTTATTAAATAATCACAGACCTGAATCAAAAGTGTATTTCAACTGAAAACAAACCCCCTACACTTATTTTTAATTAAATTTCGTGTTTTTATTGTATTTTTTTTTTAATCAAGAACAAACATTGAAATTTCTGTTTCAAATTTTATGTTTTCAACCTTTTTTATTTTCAAATTTCAAAACTTTTGGCCTTGATTTAACAACAAGATTTAAATAAACTACTGTCTATGTGTCCAAAGATGTTTCATTGTTTGTATGAGTGATACGGGCCCTTTGCTTTGTGTCTGTTAAATTTAGAGGTGTTTTTTGTTTTTAGTATTTGTCCAAAAAACTGAAATATCCTTGCAGCCATTAAGATTAGAAAAATTAGATAAATGGTGGGCAACTGATGACACGGGGACCACATATGGCCCTCCTCCTCACTGAGTGTGGCCTGCAGGTCCATTTTAAATGTCAAGAATTTAAGCAAAAAATAATTGTTAATTGGAATTTTGCATTTTTGTTTTCGTTCTGTGACGGATTTGTATGATGGAGGATTAGGGCTATGTTTAAAAAAAAGTAAAGTTGCGAGAATGAAGTTAGCCCCCATTGGTGGATGTGCAGTGGTTGCTTGTTCTCTGGCCAGCTGTTCGGCTCTTTCCCTCTGCATCCTCCTTTCAAATAGCTCCTCGTCGGTATATTCTGGCTCAAACCGATACGGGCATCCATTATACTCAAAGTCGTCGTCAGACACTTCTACACCGGATAAATATTCCGCCATGTTGCACAAAAGTAGCCGTGTAGCCGTGTAGCCTAGCAACAACAGCGGCTCTACTCATGTTCTTGTCTGTGACGTCACCAAAAGTTACCCATCCTTGTAAAGCCCCGGATGACCATAACAACAAAGTTGAGCTGACATGGTGATAACACTGGCCATTCATTTATAAAATGTAGCTGAAATGAGCAGGTTTTGCAGCAGATAATGTCTAATTTAGGGGCTTCGATTTCTGGCCCCGTCTGCTACTACAGCATGAGGAAAAATGCCGTCGGATGGATCTAAATTGCTTGAAAACGGCTCCGAGCTCCGCCAAAATTGTCCGGGTGAGTCTACGAGCGTATTTAATCCTAAAAATAAGGTCCAGGTGTCAAAAAACCGAACTTAACCTTTAAGAAGGCTACTTGTCAAAACTTTAGATCAATATAAGCATACCTTAATCAAGAAGACGCTCTCATTTCATCCTCTTTGCGTAGGTGGATGGCTGCTCTTCTGGTACAACCTTTCAGAATAAAGTTTGTTTTCTAGCTTAATTTAAACAAATGTATTAATTTTACTCTCGTAACTTTAAGACTTTGTTCTCATAACTTAATGATATTATTCTCCTAACTTTTCTACTTTATTCTTGTAACTTTTTGACTTTATTCTCGTAACTTTAATTTTAGAAATTATGGCTGCAACTTTTTTTCAAAACTCAGTTTGTCAGTTTTAAATAGGGCCCTCTTGATTGCAGAAGTTGCCCATCCCTGATCCCTTCATCAAATTCCTGACGGTTTGATCTTTTTATGCAATTTTCTCTTCTGGTCTTTTAGGAAGGACGGTTGTGGAAGCCGTTTATAATCCGACCGATCCCGTCTCCTCTGATGAAGCCTCTGCTGGTCTTTGTCAATCCTAAAAGTGGAGGGAACCAGGTGAGCACTGTGACATGGTTTATGCACCTGAAGACAGGTGGATTTGCTCTGAGAGTGAAATCTGGTGTTTGTGGTCTCCTTCTGTCAGGGTACAAAGATCCTTCAGTCCTTCATGTGGTATCTAAACCCCAGACAAGTGTTTGACCTGAGCCAAGGAGGACCAGCTGAAGGGTACGCAGGTCTCTCTTGTCCCACCTGCAGACTTTAGCTTTAAATACTGATACTGGTCTTTAATCTAAATCCATCTTTTAGGCTGGAGCTGTACCGTAAAGTCCACAACCTGAGGATCCTGGCCTGTGGAGGGGACGGCACGGTGAGTAAGAATCAACACCCCAGAATATTCCCGGAGGGATTTTGGTTTCGGCAGAAGTATATTTTTGTCTCTTTATGTCCCATAAGTGGCTAAAATATAGTTTCACGTTGACCTTTTACCTCGACATCACTGACTGTCCACTTTTATAAATCAAATTTATTACAATTTATTACAGAACAAAATGTTGTTCTTCTTGAACCAACCTTCTCCTCCGTCTTCTCCTCCTTCTTCTTCTTCTTCCTCCTGATTGCTGTTTCGTCCCTCCAGGTGGGCTGGATCCTGTCTTGTCTCGATGAGCTTGGATTAAACCCTCAACCTCCTGTAGCCGTGTTACCTCTGGGAACGGGGAACGACCTGGCCAGGACCCTGAACTGGGGCGGGGTGGGTACAAAAACATCTCTTGACCTTCTTATACTTGATACCTGACTGAACATGTGCCTGTGTGTTGACTTCAGGGCTACACCGACGAGCCTCTGTCAAAGATCTTGTCTCACGTTGAAGATGGAACCGTGGTCCAGTTAGACAGGTGGAACCTACAGGTTGAACCAAACCAGAAAGGGGTTGAACCTGATGAACAACAAACTGACAAGGTAACATCATGGTTAAATATCAGCATCAGAGCTGGTTCCAATGAAGTAGGAAGTCGTGTTAAACATAAATAAAGCCACCTTTATTCAAATGAATACTCTGCAAAGACAAAGAGATATTTAATGTTCCAAACTGATAAACACCCAAAAAATGCTGCTAGCTTTTTGATGTGGTGTCCTCCGGGCTAAAGAGGAAAAGGACCTTCAAAATCTAAATAGGTGTATATATATTTAAAAAAACAAAGGTGATCAGTTTGAACCTTAAATGTCCTGTCTTTGGAGGTTGAAAAAGATTTGAAATTATTGTATTCTGTTTTTAATTTATATTTTACGTGGCGCCCTAACTTCATTGGAACTGTAACTGAATATGACTATTGTGGTATTGTATTTTTATCTTTGTGTGTTTGCTCTTTCAGCTTCCTCTTGATGTTTTCAACAACTACTTCAGTCTTGGATTTGATGCTCATGTGACTCTGGAGTTCCATGAATCAAGGGGTTTGAGACTATAAATAATCAGAAAAACGTCAAATATTGTGGCGCCAAGTTTGCCAGCAGTGCCCCTTAATACTGATTTATATTCTTTTATTTTCAGAGGCAAACCCAGAGAAGTTTAACAGCCGGTTTAGGAACAAAATGTTCTACGCTGGGGTGAGTGAACCTCCATCTTTCAACTGATTCTTTTAACAAAATGAAAATCTGAAATTTAAAATCATTTGGCTGGGTGTAGTGTGGCATCAGGAAGCTTGGCATCAAGAAGCTTGGCATCAAGTAGTGTGGCATCAAGTAGTGTGGTATAAAGTAGCGTGACATTAAGTATTGTGGCATCCAGTAGGATGGCATCAAGTATTGTGGCATCAAGAAGAATGGCATCAAGTAACGTGACATCAAGAAGCTTGGCATCAAGTAGTGTGGAATTTGTAGCATGGCATCAAGTATTGTGGCATCAAGTAGGATGGCATCAAGAATTGTGGCATCAAGTATTGTGTCATCAAGAAGAATGGCATCAAGTAACGTGACGTCAAGAAGCTTGGCATCAAGTAGTGTGGAATTTGTAGCATGGCATCGAGTAGCGTGGCATCAAGTATTGTGGCATCAAGAAGAATGGCACCAAGTAGCGTGGCATCTTGTAGCATGGCATCAAGTGTCGTGGCATCTTGTAGCGTGGCATCATGTATTGTGGCATCAACAAGCGTGGCATCTTGTAGCATGGCATTAAGTAGCATGGCATCAAGGAGTGTGACATCTAGTAGTGTGGCATCAGCAGTGTGACATCAACTGTTGTGGCATTGAGTAGCGTGGCATCAAGCAGCATAGCATCAAGTAGCATGGCCTCAAGTGTTGTGGCATCTTGCAGTGTGGCATCAAGTATTTAGTCATCAACTAGCATGTCATCTTGTAGCATGGCATGAAGTAGCATGGCATGAAGAAGCTTGATATCTAGTAGTGTGGCATCAAGCAGTGTGACATCAAGTATTGTGGCATTGAGTAGCGTGGCATCAAGTAGTGTGGTATAAAGTAGCGTGACATTAAGTATTGTGGCATCCAGTAGGATGGCATCAAGTATTGTGGCATCAAGAAGAATGGCATCAAGTAACGTGACATCAAGAAGCTTGGCATCAAGTAGTGTGGAATTTGTAGCATGGCATCAAGTATTGTGGCATCAAGTAGGATGGCATCAAGTATTGTGTCATCAAGAAGAATGGCATCAAGTAACGTGACGTCAAGAAGCTTGGCATCAAGTAGTGTGGAATTTGTAGCATGGCATCGAGTAGCGTGGCATTAAGTATTGTGGCATCAAGAAGAATGGCACCAAGTAGCGTGGCATCTTGTAGCATGGCATCAAGTGTCGTGGCATCTTGTAGCGTGGCATCATGTATTGTGGCATCAACAAGCGTGGCATCTTGTAGCATGGCATTAAGTAGCATGGCATCAAGGAGTGTGACATCTAGTAGTGTGGCATCAGCAGTGTGACATCAACTGTTGTGGCATTGAGTAGCGTGGCATCAAGCAGCATAGCATCAAGTAGCATGGCCTCAAGTGTTGTGGCATCTTGCAGTGTGGCATCAAGTATTTAGTCATCAACTAGCATGTCATCTTGTAGCATGGCATGAAGTAGCATGGCATGAAGAAGCTTGATATCTAGTAGTGTGGCATCAAGCAGTGTGACATCAAGTATTGTGGCATTGAGTAGCGTGGCATCAAGTAGTGTGGTATAAAGTAGCGTGACATTAAGTATTGTGGCATCCAGTAGGATGGCATCAAGTATTGTGGCATCAAGAAGAATGGCATCAAGTAACGTGACATCAAGAAGCTTGGCATCAAGTAGTGTGGAATTTGTAGCATGGCATTAAGTATTGTGGCATCAAGTAGGATGGCATCAAGTATTGTGTCATCAAGAAGAATGGCATCAAGTAACGTGACGTCAAGAAGCTTGGCATCAAGTTGTGTGGAATTTGTAGCATGGCATCGAGTAGCGTGGCATCAAGTATTGTGGCATCAAGAAGAATGGCACCAAGTAGCGTGGCATCTTGTAGCATGGCATCAAGTGTCGTGGCATCTTGTAGCGTGGCATCATGTATTGTGGCATCAACAAGCGTGGCATCTTGTAGCATGGCATTAAGTAGCATGGCATCAAGGAGTGTGACATCTAGTAGTGTGGCATCAAGTAGTGTGACATCAACTGTTGTGGCATTGAGTAGCGTGGCATCAAGCAGCATAGCATCAAGTAGCTTGGCCTCAAGTGTTATGGCATCTTGCAGTGTGGCTTCAAGTATTTAGTCATCAACTAGCATGGCATCTTGTAGCATGGCATGAAGTAGCATGGCATCAAGAAGCGTGATATCTAGTAGTGTGGCATCAAGCAGTGTGGCATCAAGTATTGTGGCATTGAGTAGCATGGCATCAAGAAGCATAGCATCAAGTAGCATGGCCTCAAGTGGCATCTTGTAGTGTGGCATCAAGTAGCGTGGCATCTTGTAGCATTGCATCAAGAACTGTGACATTTAGTAGTGTGGCATCAAGTATTGTGGCATCAAGCAACCTGGCATCAAGTATTGTGGCATCAAGTAGCTTGGCCTCAAGTAGCGTGGCATCAGGTAGTGTCGCATCCAGCAGTGTAATCAAGCAGTGAGGCAACACGTACTACAACATCAAGCTCTGCAGCATCAAGTACTTTGTTGTCAAGTATTTAGGCATCAAGCAGTGTGGCATTAAGTAGCGTGGCATCAAGCAGTGTGGCATCAACCAGCTCAGCATCACGCAGTGTCTCATCAGGTGGCGTCGCACTGCCTCGATGTTGAAAGTGAAAGTAAGGCATCTGGCTCATGGTTATCAATGATGTCTTTCCTGTCTTGCCTCACTCCTTGTCCACGTTAACAGGAGCGGTGTGAGGGGAAAAAGAGACAGAGCGTTGAAAAAAGGGTGGTGCTGCACTGCTTGCGGGCAGTTGGGACACTCACATGATTCCATGTAACATTTTTGACAGATCAAAGTTCCTGGTTCTGGTTTTGTGGCAGGATGTGATGATGAGGGTCAGGTTCTGAACCCTGAGTGAAGGAGGACTTTGAGGTGCCTTTAGTCTCAGACTGATAGAAGCTGCAGGACAGACCGTGGTCTTACTGAGCTGGATGTCTCTGTGTGTCCTGTACAGACGGCGTTCTCGGACTTCCTGATGGGGAGCTCCAAAGACCTGTCCAAGCACATCAAAGTGGTGGTGAGTACCTGTCAATCAAACAGCTGGACGAGGACAGGAGCATGGGATCACTCCTTCCCTCTCCCTCACTCAATTCAATCCGATTCAAAGAGCTTTATTAGCCTGGAAAACATACGTCGACATTGCTAAAGCTTAAGTCGACATGAAACATAAACTTACAAACAATTAGAGAAAACCAAAGATTAAATGATAAACTAACAGAGCTGTGCAGATTTAGATTTTTTTTTAATATAAGAAGAAAGAAAATACATGAATAAAGATAATAATAATAATATTAATAATAATAATAATAATAATACTAGAAAGCACCCGGAGAGTGCAGACCTCCGCCAAGCGCCACAGTTCCCCCTATTTGTCATTTGCACCATAAATCTTAGTCCCACATTTATTTTGACTACATTTTTAGATTCCTTGACCATGAAAACATACCATTGACAACTGAATTCATAATGATATCAACATTAGTTCAGCAGTTATTCAAGAAAATCGCATTTACCATAATGGCGGTTTTCTTCTGGATCGGATCGCTTCCAAAATCTAATCATTTGTTCCTTATCCCAATCTGGACATTCCCTAAAAAATTTCATCAATATCCGTCCATAACTTTTTGAGTAATGTTGCTAACTAACTAACAGACAGACAGACAAACAAACCCTCCCAAAAACATAACCTCCTTGGCGGAGGTAAATAACAATTTCATTTAGGTTTTTTTTTTTTTTTTTTTTAACAGATTAATACAGAGTTGTCATAGAAATATAAAATTAAAGAAAACAAACAAATACAAAGAGTTGAAGAGAACAGATGTACAGCTCTGTGGTGTGTCTATGTACAGGTAAACAGGTGTAACTGATGGTGCAGGGATGTGAAGTTCACGAGGTGTTGTCTCTCTCTCTGTCTCAGTGTGACGGCACAGACTTGACCTCAAAGGTTCAGGACCTGAAGCTGCAGTGTTTGGTCTTCCTCAACATCCCCAGGTGAGTTTCTGTCCCTTCTTCTTTGTCCTCAACTTCGCCCAGCAGAAGGAAAACAGTAGTCCTCGTTGGACGCCTGTCCCTGATGTCCCTCTCTCCTGGTGCCTCTGCTTTTGTTTAGTTTCTCCTGGACAGACGGACCAGTTTGTGTCCCTGCTGAAGTGTAATTCACTCTTATGAATCGTCCAATAAAACCTCATCCCCAGGATCTGATTGTGCTGCAGTAGAATTAAGGCTCTCGTTTACTCTAATTCTTTTTTAATCCTGTTGGTGGTTAATCACAGATCCTCAGCTTGTAATAAACTCGCCCCCTGAGCAGAGCATCCTCATCATCACACAGAGGATGAAGATGAGTTAATTTTAAAACATGCAGTTCTGAAGATGGAGAAATAATGTCCTTAAAGGGATACACCAACATTTTTTTTCTTATCATGTGTCTTGTCACACCATTCTTTAGGCTGTGTGTGCAGTAACAAGGAAGAGACAGGCAGAGCTCGCCAACCGCTAATTAGCTTAGCTCAAACACTGGGAGTCAGTGGGTCGTGTTAGCCTGCCTCTGCCTACAGTCATCAGATAAATGCTTCAGCAACTCTAAACAGTCTTGTGTGCTTGTTGTGACTCGTTTTTTTTTTTACCACTTTATGTTACATTATCTTCTATCATCGTATTATCTTCTTCTACTCCTAAACAGAGGCTTTGTTTTGTTGACCTACTGGTTTGCACTAGAGATGTGACGTTCATGAACGAGTCAAGTCTTTGAACAGCTCTTATAAGTGAATGATAAAAAACTATTTGCAGTTGTGAGTGAGCTGTCCGTTTGCCAGCCATTCTTAAATGCGAATTGCCTGCAAAATAAAATGGCTCACTCAAAACTGCAAATCGATTCTCATCTTTGACTTTACAGAGCTGTTCAAAGACTAGACTCGTTGGCGAACATCACTTCTCTAGTGCACCACCGCGGATGTTGGTCAACAAAACAAAGCAATTTAATTCATGAAAAAAAAACGACTCTCAACAAGCACACAGGACTGTTTAGAGTTGCTGAAGGGTTTACCTGATGACTGTAGGCAGAGACAGGCTAACACTTCCCATTGACTCCCAGTGTTTGAGCTAAGCTAGTTAGTGGTAGGTGAGCTCTGCCCGTCTCTTCCTTGTTACTGCACACATGGTCTAAATGATAGTGTCTATCTGCTTATGATGGACTCAGGAGTGCGGCAAACAAGAACAGAAAAAACAGTTGGTGTTTCCCTTTAAGTCAGATCAGAGTTGATCAAACCGTGTGAATGTTCATGGAGCTCCTGGTGTGTCTGCAGGTACTGCGCGGGCACCACGCCCTGGGGAAACCCCGGTGAGCACCACGACTTCGAGCCGCAGAGACACGACGACGGATACATCGAGGTCATCGGGTTCACGATGACCTCACTGGTAAGAATTGGTCCTTACAGTTCAGGAGCTGGTTTGACGTTTTCCCTTTAAACTTTGACCACACGAACACCGAGATTCAAGGATGATCTCAATAGATTTTGGGGCTCAAAGGTCATAGGTCAAGGTCATGGAGTCTTGTGGTTCTCCTTTGCTTTTGAGCTCAGTATTTCAGGAACATTGAAGAGATGTCTATCAAACTGCACAAATTATTTTTCAAATTTTAGGGTTGAAGAGATAAGATTTTGGAAAGCAAGGGTCAAAGGTCAAAGTCACAGAGCCTCATGTTACCTGTAGTAGATGGAAGACATTTTCTTAAAAACAGGATCACAAGGAAGCTTTGTATGATTTTTCCCAAACTTTATACAAATGTCAATCCTTAAAAACATTTTTAAGGTCAGAGGTCAAGGTCATGGAGCCCTTTGGGATGCCCTAGCTTGTTAATGATGGCGAATGAAACAAAAACAGTTTGAGGGATTTCTTTTAATTTTTGCACAAACATCCAACATGACAAGTGTGTGAGCTCTTGTAGATCCTAGATCAAAGGTCAAGGTCATTGATTTTTTTTTTTTTGCCAAAGTTTACAAAAACGTCTATTGTTACCTAAAAGATAAAGTTTTTTAAGGTCATAGATCAAAGGTTATTGGGCATCAATGCCTGCTTGTGAATCCAACATTGAGGACATTCTCTTGGAAGTTTTGCCCACTTTGACTCAAGGTCAAACTGGTTTGGAGGGACAAGGTCAAATATCCTTTGACCTCATGATCACGTCTTGCTTGTGAACTTGATAAGTTCAAAATTCTTTGAGGGATTCCTGTCAAACTTTGATCAAATGCCCTCTCTGACTCGATAATAGACTGATAACATTTTGGAGGCTTAAGGTCAAAGGTCAAGTGACCCCCCCCCCGCCACCATAGTTTTGCTCTCTAGTGATTTTGATTTTTTCAGTGAAGTTTCAGTTGTGTCCTCTTAAAGTTGGTTTTGTTCTAACAGAGAAGGAGCTCTTTGTTGACCTTTGACCTTTAACATTCTGTTAAATACTTACAGGCCTCATGAATCTTGAGGTTTTGCTACAAAAAGTTCCAAAAAGGACCTCTAAATGTTTTTGCAGCAGCCTAATAAAGTAAAATAAAGTGTGATGGTCATTTTCACTTTAACAGCTTCATAAACTTAAATAAAATAAAAACTAAACTCTAAAGATGTACAAAACCCAAAACCAGTGAAGTTGGCACGTTGTGTAAATCATAAATAAAAACAGAATACAATGATTTGCATATCCCTTTCAACCTATATTCAATTGAATACACAGCAAAGCCAAGATACCTAATGTTCAAACTGGTAAACTGTGTTATTTTTTGCAAATATTAGCTCATTTTGAATTTGATGCCTGCAACATGTTTCAAAAAAGCTGGCACAAGTGGCAAAAAAGACTGAGAAAGTTGAGGAATGCTCATCAAACACTTATTTGGAACATCCCACAGGTGAACAGGCTAATTGAAAACAGGTGGGTGCCATGATTGGGTATTAAAGCAGCTTCCCTGAAAGGGTCAGTCATTCACAAACAAGGATGGGGCGAGGGTCACCACTTTGTGAACAAATGCGTGAGCAAATTGTCGAACAGTTTAAGAACAACATTTCTCAACGAGCTATTGCAAGGAATTTAGGGATTTCATCATCTACGGTCCCTAATATCATCAAAAGGTTCAGAGAATCTGGAGAAATTACTGCACGTAAGCCGCAAGGCCGAAAACCAACATTGAATGCCCGTGACCTTCGATCCCTCAGGCGGTACTGTATCAAAAACCGGCATCACTGTGTAAAGGATATCACCACATGGGCTCAGGAACACTTCAGAAAACCACTGTCAGTAACTACAGTTCGTTGCTACATCTGTAAGTGCAAGTTAAAACTCTACTATGCAAAGCGAAAGCCATTTATCAACAACACCCAGAAACGCCGCCGACTTCGCTGGGCCCGAGCTCATCTAAGATGGACTGATGCAAAGTGGAAAAGTGTTCTGTGGTCTGACGAGTCCACATTTCAAATAGTTTTGGGAAAGTGTGGTCGTCGTGTCCTCCGGACCAAAGAGGAAAAGAACCAGCCGGACTGTTATAGGCGCAAAGTTCAAAAGCCAGCATCTGTGATGGTATGGGGGTGTATTAGTGCCCAAGGCATGGGTAACTTACACATCTGTGAAGGCACCATTAATGCTGAAAGGTACATACAGGTTTTGGAGCAACATATGTTGCCATCCAAGCAACGTCTTTTTCATGGACGCCCCTGCTTATTTCAGCAAGACAATGCCAAGCCACATTCTGCACGTGTTACAACAGCGTGGCTTCATAGTAAAAGAGTGCGGGTACTAGACTGGCCTGCCTGTAGTCCAGACCTGTCCCCCATTGAAAATGTGTGGTGCATTATGAAGCGCAAAATACAACAACGGAGACCCCGGACTGTTGAACAACTCAAGCTGTACATCAAGCAAGAATGGGAAAGAATTCCACCCGAAAAGCTTCAAAAATTGGTCTCCTCAGTTCCCAAACGTTTACTGAGTGTTGTTAAAAGGAAAGGCGATGTAACACAGTGGTAAAAATGCCCCTGTGCCAACTTTTTTGCAATGTGTTGCTGCCATTCAATTCTAAGTTGATGATTATTTGCAAAAGAAAATAAAGTTTCTCAGTTCGAACATTAAATATCTTGTCTTTGCAGTGTATTCAATTGAATATAAGTTGAAAAGGATTTGCAAATCATTGTATTCTGTTTTTATTTACGATTTACACAACGTGCCAACTTCACTGGTTTTGGGTTTTGTATCTTCTTCATCTCTTGAGTCATCACCCGTAGAAACACATGTTTCAGTGTGTTTTCATCCAGATGGTGGGCTGAGATTTAAGGATAATAAATGATTCAGAAGTCAGAGAAACAGATGCTGAGCTCTTAAATGTCAGAATGCTTCACGCAGAGCGAACGATTTCAAACAAGCACCCTGAGTTATGCAGCCACAGACTCCATCTGTCGGGAGGAGGGACGGGATTTTCAGACTTTCTGTTTGTTTGTTTGTGTTTGCAGGCCACTCTTCAGGTCGGAGGTCACGGCGAGCGGTTGAATCAGTGCAGGGAGGTCACGCTCACAACGACTAAACCTCTGCCGGTGCAGGTAAATGATCGATCAAACTCTGATCAATATCAGCTTATATTTGTTAAAGAGTTCCCCCAAAATCACAGTCAGGATGTTTTCTGAACTTAAAAAACAGTGAATTGACCCTTTAAACTCATCATAATAAATCTTAATTTAGCATTTTGCTTATTAAGAAACAAGACGTCTGTGAGCTCTTTAAGTTTAAGAAGTTGATAAATTAATCAAGTCAAATTAGAGCCTTAAAAATAATTTAAAAGTTTCAACTTCAAAATTACAAGGCTTGTTTTCTTTGTTTTTGCATTTTAATAGGTTGAAATGTTAAGTTTTTCTATTTTTTCTTCAAAGTCATCATAAAATTGTTTTTCCTTTTTAGTTGGATGCTGTTTTTTATTTTTATTTTTTTAATTTAATATAATATTTTTGTTTTTATTTTTTATATTTATATTTTTATTTTTCTATAATCCACATTAGTCCACCTTAAAGTTCCGTCACAGGGAAAGTTGTTCTGTCTAACTTTGTCATCATCCTGAAAAATAAATCTAAAATGGAGTTAAGACAGACTTTGACAGTCGTGTGTGCAGAGCTGCTGCAGGTTTTCCATGACCTGATTCAAGCACTTTCAAGGTGCAGTTTAAAGATTTTCCTGCAGCTCACAGCTTTTGCAGGTCATATATTTACACAAATCCTCCTTTGCTTATTATTATTTCACCTCCTCAGTTTATAAAAAACAGACATGGTTCTGTTTCCATCCATTTGTTCCCTACTATCACTGTGTGGTGCAGTGGTGGGCAACTAGTGGCCCAGGAGCCACATGCAGCCCCCCTTTTCCTTCAGTGAGGCCCATTGGTCAATTTTAAATTTCCAAAACTGCAACCATGAAGATAAAAAAATGTACTGTGAAATGAGAGCATGAATGTAATAAAATAATATCTTTAATTACAGGTTTCTTAATTTAAAAAAACAGTGATTTGCTGTGACTGTTTCTCTAAAGGACTTTATGAAGCACATCAAACACATTTAGAGAAATTAAAGTGATTTGATTAAACTTAAACAACTATTAGTAATGATGACTTTTTTTTTATGAATTGAGGCTCTTCGGCAAAACAACCCTCTATAATTTAATTGATGAAAATCCTATTGTCCTGATAAGAAGTTGATTTTTGTAATTTAAATGTTTTTTTAAATTAAAAACTCAAGTTTTACCTTTTATCTATTTCATTTATTGATTTATTCATTTGCATTGTTTCCTATCTTTTATTTGTTTTTCTGAGTGTTTGTGTCCTCGACATTGTAGGTTGTATTTGTACTGTACTGCCTCACCCTAATTTTAAATAATAGACTAAAACCCTCCAGATTTTTATCTCATTAATTAATTGTTTATTTACTCGTTTGCATTCGTTTTAATCTTTTATTTGTTTCTTAAGTGTTTATGCCCTAGATGTTAACTGTTTATTGTCTATGTTGTGTTCACAAGACAAAAAGAATAAAAAAAAATCACATTTTTTGTTGTTTTTGAAATAATTTAATTAATTAATGTGCATTCTTTTTAGTCTTTTGTTTGTTTTCCTGAGTGTGTGTGTCCCTGTCCTTAACTGTATATTGTTTTTGCTCCATCCAGCAGAAAAGGAAATAATGTTAAAACCCTAACAAATTTTTCATTTTTTTAATTTCATTTCTTGATTTATTAATTGGAGTTGTTTTTTAATCTTTTATTTGTTTTCCTGAGTGTGTGTGTCCCTCATGTTATCTGTATATTGTTTTTGCTCCATCCAACAGAAAAAATAAGATAATGTTAAAACCCTCACACATTTTTCTACATTTTTTTATTTCATTTATTGATTTATCAATTGTTTAAATTTTTTATTTGTTTTCCTGAGTGCTTGTGTTCTCCATGTTACCTGTATGTTGTTTTTGTTCTCTACTGCCTCACCCTAACTTAAAAATCTAAAACAAAACCCTCACAATTTTTGTAAGTTTTTTTTTTCATTAATTAATAAATATATTTTTTTGCATTTGTTTAAAGTCTACTATTTGTTTTCCTGAGCGTTTGTGTCCTCGATGTTACCTTTTAATTTTTCTGTTCTGTTCACCAGAAAAAAAAACAAAAAACAAAACCCTCACAATTTTTTTAGTTTGTCTTTTATTTAATTAATTAATCAATCAATTTATCTGCCTTATTTTTAGTATTTAATTTGTTTTCCTCAGTATTAGTTTCCTTGATGTATCCTGTATATTTTTTGTTCTGTTCACCAGAAGAAAAAAATGAAACCCTCACAATTTTTAAAATATATATATATTTTTTCATTCATTTATTTATTTATTTTTTTAATAAATTTGCATTATTTCCTGTCTTTTATTTGTTTGCCTGAGTGCTTGTGTCCACCGTGTTAGCTGTACAATTTTTTTTGTTCTGTGCTGCCTCACCCTAATAAAAAAATAAAATAATAAATAAAAAATAAACCCTAACCCACAAACATGAAGATGAACAGCAGCGCTGCCCAACAGTGTTAGGTTATTTAAGTAAAAAACAATCTTTAATTCTCTTTAATTTGATCTTAAGTTCATTAAATTTAGCTTCTGTTTGGTTTTGAGCTTGAAAATTAATATAAATTCAGGCTCATGCTGGATTTTTGAATTTGAGTTTAAGGAATAAAATAAAGTTAAGATTGAAGCACTGAGCAAACACGTATTTGTCCTTTAAATCAATCACTTTAATATTGTTCTAAAATTAGAAAAACACTTGTATTTCTGATTAGTTTGTATGTTTTTGTCTCAGGTGGATGGCGAGCCATGCAGACTGGCTCCATCTGTGATCCGCATCAGTCTGAGAAACCAGGCCAACATGGTGCAGAAAACCAAACGGCGGACGTCGCTGCCCCACATGAACGAGTACGAGCGATCGCCCCCTGAACCAGCTGTTATTGTTCTTACTGAATTATTCATTTTTAATACTGCCTCTGTTTCTGTGCCTCAGTCAGCAGCCGGTCCCCGAGCGGCTGAGGATCCGAGTCAGCAGGATCAGTATGACGGACTACGAGGCCCTGCACTACGACAAGGACAAACTACGGCAAGCATGTAAGGACACAAAGGCTCTTTTATTAATATATTATTATATTATCATGTTACTATGACTGAACTCTGCTCTTGGTGAAACTTTTAGATTCTGTGACCAATCTGAACCAATTAACCCATCATAGGTTAATAGGTTTTTTTTTAATTCAAGTCTTTATTTCCAGCATGGTCATGGACATGAGCATGAGACAGCAATGAAAAATAAATCGATAGAGTTTCACCTTGACCTTGTAGATGTAGAGGTGAACTGTGTTAACTGACAGTGGTTTTCTGAAGTGTTCCTGAGCCCACGTGCTGATATCCTTTACAGGATTATGCTGCTTTATGATGCAGAGCTGCCTGAGGGATCAGAGGTCATGGGCATACAATGTTGGTTTTCTGAACATTTGATAATATTATGGACTGTAGATGATGACATCAGCTCTGCAGACCCTCAGAGGCAAAATCTGTTTAATTTTTTACATTTTTGATTTTGTTGGATTAATGTTACAGTTGGTCTGGGGCTAAACCAGTGGTTCTGCAGGGCCGTGTTCACAAATACTCTGACATGCAGTTTGAGTATCGAATATTGAAACCAGAGAGAATATTGATGAGGAGTGCCTCGGCTACTCTCAGTTTGGTTTGATGGTCAATAAGAGTGAGGACAACAGCTCAGATATTTTAATGTAGGCCAAAGTCAGAATCAGTCCGAGCTATAAACCAGATTAGAAATGAGAGTGCAAGGAGAGAACCCACACATACACATGGAGAACATGAAACTCCACACAGAAATGCTCTATGTAAATGATGGGACGTAAGAATAATCACAGACCTAACTAAAAAAGCACTCAGAAAGTGCCGACCTCCGCCAGGCAGCTCTGTTGCTGCAGTGGCTTTTCAACCCCTGTAAAGATAAAATTCTGGATCACTCGCACTCTGATTGGATGGTCGAGTCTCTGCTCATGTCTCTGCATGTGGAGAGCTCCTCCGCGGACATGCAAGGGAAGCTGGGAAATGGAGTCACATAGGCTTGAAAAATGTTGATGTCAGTTTACAAATAAACTACAGTCCCCATAATGAGGTAAATATGGCATTATTTTTGTGCCACAATTCCAAGCAATTGATTTCAAAAGTGCAGTTGCTCATTTGGGCTTGTTGTGCCCCCCCAAACCCAGGAGGGATCTAATGCTCACTCTACTACCAATATAAACTCAACTCAGAAGTTACACAAACTATTTTCTCCCACTCCAAACACAAATGTAAATTTGACTGTAAAAAGAGGCAAAAATGATGTTTCCATCAAAAGAAAATCCTTATAGCCAGATTTATATGTCTTTTTTATGTAGCTGTTACTGTTTTCACCATAATAAAGCTGTAGAGGATCAACATTAAACTTAGATAAAGCCTGACTATGTCTGTTTGGTTACAAGAATCAAGGTTAGACAGACTGTTTAGTGATAACAGAGTTAGAAATAACAACAGCCCCTCCCTTCACTTCTGTATAAAGGAAAGGATGTTGAAGAAGTGAATTAAGAGACAAGAAAAAATGTCACTGTGAAATTGAAATGTAATGTAGATGAAAATCAAGACAGGCTTTATGTAGACTTCTCTTTAAAACAAAAAAAAGTAATAAATCACATTAAACAAAATAGCTGGAGGTCACTTGTTTTGGACTTTTTTTTTATCCCCCTGGTGGTTATTTCGGTAGAAAATCTGGCAACACTGGTTGTAACGCAGCTAAAGTCTAAAGTGCCATGTTGAGCGCACAGGGAGAGTAAGGCTGAGAGAGAGAGAGGGTATGAGCGAGTGGGGAGCGCCAACCAGTGGAGAAAACTGAGGAAAAAATGTTGTTCATGCACACTTATGTGTATTGTGCAAGCATGAAGAACACTTACCTGAGCATATTTGTTTGCTAGATTATTGTTCACTGAAACTGCTTTGTTAATTGCTTGATTTTAACTTTTGCACAAAATATTATTTTGAGTTCTTGCAAAAAACACTGCGCTCAAAACTTCACATTAATTGCTCGAAATTGTGGCACAAAAACAATGCCATAGGCGAATCCCTCACAGCAGCTGAGGAGAAATGAACTGGATTTCCAGTTATAAAGTTCAATGTTTTTTTGTGATGTCAGTCTGGATCAGATCCACGTGAAATTTATGTTGATGATAGAAAGATATTATCTATATTATCCTGTAAATTTTGAAGTGAATCTATTAAGGGATGGCAGAGATATAATTTTTTAAACTCCCGCCCAATGTTAACTAATGGGACTTTTTTTGAAAAATTTGGGAATTTTTTGCATCCAGACAAATATTCGGATCACCACCAAAATTTAACGGCTTCTTCTTTGGACCAACCACACCTCTGGTAAAATTTTCATGTTAATCCATCCAGTAGTTTTTGCGTAATCTTGTTAACAGACAAACAAACATATGCCGGTGAAAACATAACCTCCTTGGTGGAGGTAAAAATGTCTAAAAATATCAGCATCAGTATTTATATCTTAATTCCAGCCTCAGCAGCTCCTCTGATGACCTGCAGGTCAAAAAGCCTCTAAACTCTCTCCAGATTCCTGATTCGGATCTGTCTCTCCCTCTAAATGCCGTTTTCTCTCCTCTCATAGGAGGTCAGAGCCCATCTCGCTGCTTTTTCTCCTCAGTGAGATATTTTCCCGAGCGTTTTATCAGGTCAGAAAGCTGTCATCTTTGTTCTTTTGTGACGGCTGCATCTTCAGGCTGCAGCAGGAACACGAGCACTCACCGACGAGAAGGTCGGTGCAGCGACGTGAAGGTCAACTCTGCTGCTTTGAGCTGCCTGAAGTGAAGCGTGTGTGGAGGAAACATGCTGCAGGCACACACTCAGCTGCAGCAGGGCTTTAAAACAGAGAAAAGTCCTCTGATGTTGGTTTTAAAACTCGTTAGGAACAATTAAACTGAGCTGCAGAACACACACATGCTCACTCAGGTCATTTTAGTACCAGGTCTGACCACCGGGGGGCGCTGTTAGCTTAACAATCCTGCAGAAGGAAGCTGTTTGAAGTGTGAATTATTAATCTTACTGTATCCATATATTAAACTGTAATTGATATGAATAATTCACTCCCTTCTGTTTAATCCCAAAGTGTTTTATTGACTTAATCTGGTTTTATTTTTCACGTCTCGCTCCCCTTTGTTCCCTAGGTCTGAAGTTTGACTTGTTTTCTCATTATGTAAATCAATCAGCACTCTTCTCCCTCCACTTGTGGATGTGTCACTCTCGGGGAGATGGGAGAAATATGATTCATACCCCGAGGCGCGGTGGTTATATCATCTATCTCATCACCGTTTTCTCTCACCGAGGGCTCCATCTTTTATTTTTTTATCCCCAACATGCAGAGAAGAAAGAGATGCTTCTGCTGATTTGGATGTTCCTTTCATAGCTGCAGTGATATCATCGGTACAGATTCTGTGGAGAATTGCTCTTCAAAGAGGCTCCAACCAGAGCAGTTAAGACAATTATGTTGGTGTGGAGTCAAAGAGTGCTGCAGAAATAAATTCAACCACAAGAGCATCTGTTCTGAGGACGAGCTGAACTTTACAGACCCGAAAACCAGCACCTGAATCAGAACCTGGACTGGGTGATGAGAGGTGACTCGGTACAAACTGTTTGGACCTCTTTAGATGTAGTCTCCCTGGAACGATGTCCAAAAAAACACCTTAAAATCCACAATATAGAAGGGGAACACTGAGGGGACCTGGAAGCAGAACCTTCATGATGGTCCTGTTAACTATGGCCTCATTCTCCATATATTAAGGCTTTTACCTGGAAGTGGTCAGCCTGGGTTCAGTTCCAGCCTATCCCCTCTTTTTCCTGCTCACTTGCCCCCTCTCTGATAATGTCCTCTGTCTTTCCTTGTCAATAAAGGCAGAAAAGTCACAAAAGGATACAACCACGTCCGCGGTGGTTTGTGCTAGAGATGTGACGTTCCCGAACGAGTCGAGTCTTTTGAACAGCTCCTAAGTGAGAATTGATTCCCAGTTGTGAGTGAGCCGTTTTTGCAGGCAATTTATATTTAAGAATGTCTCACAAACAAATGGCTCACCCACAACTGCGAATCGGTTCTCATCGTTCACTTGAAAGAGCTGTTCAAAAGACTCGACCCGTTCTTGAACATCACATCTCTAGTTCAAACCACCGCAGAAGTAGGTCAACAAAACAAAGCCTCTGTTTAGGAGTAGAAGACGATAATATGATGATAGGGAAAGACAACGTAACGATAGATCTTTGAGACATTTCTTCTTGACCTTTGACCCTGTATGTGAGCCTGGCCTTAATCTGATGACTGGATGGACTGCATCAATGGGATGTGTGGGTCTTCCCAGTTTGAGCGAGACAATCATATTGTTGGAGATGTGTTTTATACTCACATTATTCCAGTCTTAAACTCTATAGGGGCTGCCCTCTTGGGGGCTCGGAAAAAGTCTCTTTGAACAACATTGTGAAGATGTTGTAAGAGCCTTAAAACTGACAAAGAGATCTTTAAAGGATTATCAGGCTACCACTAAGCCACAGTCTCTAAGAGTCTATCATGCAGAACCAGCCACAAACAGGGAAGTATCGTACCAAATACAAAGGGTGTTTTCTCCGCCTACAAGAACTCCCATCAAAAGATAATACCACAGTCTAAGATTACGCTGCCTAGAAATTTTTTTGAGTGCATTAACTTTTCTGAAATATGAAGTTTATCTGGAACTCAGGGAATACTTGGAATACAAGGAATACGTGACGTGAGTCTGTTAGTTCCTGATGAACTTCATTTTTCCGAAAAGTTAATGCACTCAAAAAAATGTCTAGGTAGCGTACCCTTAAACTGTGCTATTATTTTTTGATGAGAGTTCTTGTTGGTGGAGAAAATACCCTTTGTATTTGGTACAATACTTCCCTGTTTGCGACTAGTTCTGCGTCACAAACTTCTGAAAATTGTGGCTTACTGACGGAGAGGAGAGAACTAATGTACTTGGTGGCCATACGGAGCTCATACAACCCCACTTCAAGAAAACTGAACTGTCCCTTTAAATGAACAATGAGATCCAATTTGCTGAAGGGTTCATCTGATAACTGTAGGCAGAGACAGGCTAACAGTTCTCATTGACTCCCAGTGTTTGAGCTAAGCTAATTGGCGGTGGGCGAGCTCTGCCTGTCTCTTTGGTGTTACTGCACACACAGTCGACAGAATGATGTTAACAAATTGGCGTATGCCTTTAAAGTAGATGACTCCATGACCTTTACCTTTGATCTGTGACCCCCTAACATTAAACCAGTTCATCCTTGAATCTTGATGGACCCTTAAAGACTTTATGAGACAATCACAAACCCAGATGACAACCTGAAGTGGCTCTGCCTCTGGCCTCGGCTGTCTCCACCGTTAAGTCAAGGGTTCACGTAAAACCAACCTTGACTTTAAGAGTGGACCAGGAAACGGCCTGTGAATGGAGCCACTGTGGGACAGACAGAGGGAAATAGACACTGTGGTTGATTATCTAGTCACATGTTCAGTTGAAACTATCCTTTGAAATGGGAAGATGTTCATTTTTTACACATGGTTCCTGCAGTTTTATGCTCATCCTCCCACATACATCTTGTAAAATGGATCCATCTTTAAGAAAATGTTGGAGCCCTCTCAAAAATGAGCCTGTTTTTGTCACTCCACGTCCTCTTTGTCTCCGTCCTCTCCATTGAGGTGTTTAGTGTGAATGACGGTGCGTGTTTATCCCGTGTTGGTTCAGCAGCGCTCTGACGCTCTCCCAGCATTAATCCGTGTGATCTCCATCCAGCAGTACTGTTGTTGTTGTTGTGTTGGAGCGCTGGGCGGCGGGCCGGCTCAGCCTCGGGGAGAAGTCTTTATTGTTTCAAAAACATATATATCTGCTTGTTGATGACACGCCAGCTCGCTCGGGCTCATTTATTTACAATAAAGAGGCCACAGCCAACACACGCTTGGCTCTGGATGGAGATCGTGGGATGGGGGGGTTTTCCAATATTGATGGGATTCTTGGATACGAGGATTTACCCGCTGAAAAACAGAGAAACCGTGTCGTGATTGAAGTATTTTCTCACTGGAATGTTGTTTAATCTTTTTTAATGTCTTATTTTACTCTAAAGACCACTGCAGAGCTCAAGATTCCCTCAAGTCACTCCAGCCTTATCGAAAACACTGATGCTGTTGATCCCATGTATCGTTAGTGGTTGGTACCAGTGTGTGGAACAATAATTGAGCTGTAACTGATACTGATGCACGAGTTTTTAATGTTTTGATGTCGTTAACATGACATGAAGGGTGGTTTTAAAAGGGACCTATCTCGTAAACATGACCCCATTGGATGCACCAATAGTCTCCATGTCTCTGCTCGTGTTTCCAACCCTTTGTCCTAGTGGGGTCACCATAGGGATTGAATAACTGAATATATTTTAATTGTTGACTGCAGTGTTAATTTTGTTCACTCATTATTTTAGTCATAGTTTTCAACTTTTTTCCCCTGAGGAAACTAGACAGTAACTCATAAAAACAAGTGCACATGGACAAAAACTCAAACTAAATTAACTGACATTTTCATCAACAAATAAAAACTAGACTAAAATGTTTGACAGAGACTTAATCCAGTCAGACCTAATTTGGTCATGTAGAAAGTAGAGACAAGTTAGGAATATATCCAATCACAGCTACTTTGGTTGTGTGGAAAGGTTGAATGAGTTAAGAGGGACATCCAATCACAGCTGCCTTAGCTTGGTGGTGGTGGGATAAGTTGTGGAGCGATCCAATCAGAGCTCCTCTCTTTATGAATTGATATATTCATGTAGAGCAGGTTCACTGTTTGTTGTCAGTTCTGGTATTGTAACTGAGATGCTCTGCCAGGTAGTCTAAATAAAGGTGACTGCATTTCACACAAAAGTTCAATTTGTTTCTGTTCATTTATACATTCAGACTTTACTAGCATTCAATAAAGGGTTATTAGATGTTTGATTTTATCCAAGTGTAAAACATGACTTCAGAAATTCAAGGAAACATAAAAATGCCTTACCCTTTACACTTCATATTTTAGTCGACTAAATTTACAGTAGATTTCATCGACTAAAATGTTGTGAAATTTTATCAACTAAAACTAGACTAAAATTAAAACAGTTTAGATGACTAAATTATGATTAAAGCTAAAAGATATTTTAGACAAAAGGGTAAAAGTAAAACTAAATTAAGAGTGTTTTTTATTTTAAGACTTCCCTGCCTTTCAGGCATATTAAAAAAAAAAAAAAAACACTACTTTAAAGTTTGTTCACTCTTAAATCTTGTAAATATTACAAGGCTGAAAGCACAGGTGCATTTATCCTAATTTGTTTTTAAAGTTGTTTTATAATTTTAAAAGATGGATGAAAATTTGAAATATTCCAGCCCTAAAGAGGCAACACTTTGCATGATTTTTCTAAGGTGGTTTTGAGGTCCTGGAGCTGGGTCAGTCTAAATGAGTAGTATTGAATATTCTGTGGTAGATTATTATGGTCTGCAGCCATAAACCAGAGCAGGACACTGATGCTGCAGGTTTGGACGTGCTGCTGTGTGACCTGGACATAAAGCAGCCGTCCTCGCGGGGTCTGCAGCAGGTTAAGACTGTATAAGCAGATTTCACGGGGCTGTTTGATAATTGTCTTGTTCCTCCGTCTCTCCTGCAGCCATTCCTCTGGGCCTCATCGTGGTTCCTGGTGACAGCGACTTAGAGACGTGTAGGGAGCACATCCAGCGTCTGCAAGAGGTAAGACTGAGGAGGGCGGGGGTAAATGAACAAAGGAAAAGTAAGACCAGGGCAGGGCTGACAGAACATTTACTCACATCATGGCCGACTGTCCTCAGTGCTTCTCTGCTCCAATCTTTGTAGGACTTTTGCTCTGTCACCCCCCCTGTCAGAGGCTTGGGACTGCAGGTTGGTGGTTTGAAGCTGGAGCTTGAAGTGTTGTTTTTGTGTGGCTTGAAGGCACGATGAAATTAGAGCTTTTCCAATCCATATTCTGTGTTTTTAAGGTTGATCACAGTTGATTAATCTCCTCCTGAGGCATTAAATCAGTCTAGAGGAGGGGAACTGCATGCATCCTACTTTAGACGTGAAAAATGTAATATGAGATGAAACAAGGGCTGAGCAGTGTGTCAAATTTAAGATTTACTGATGTTCAATCACCAGCCACTTTATTAGGTACACCTTGCCAATACAGGGTTTGCCCGATACACCAGAATCTAACTATTCAGTTTATATTTCACAAGTCCATCTGGGCAGCAGTCAATAGAAAGTGTTTGGGGAAGGCAAAAACTTAAAAGAAACATATGTTGAAGGTGATTGGACGATCATTCTGTCAATCACATTCACTATGGGCCAATCAGATGCTGCAGTAGGCAGGCAAGTACAAAACATGAGCTGAAGTGGATTGAAAATATCCTTTCTATGGGAAAATGATGTCAGTGTTGTTTGATAAACATGCTACTACTAAAGCTGCTAAAGCTGTTAGCATCTATGCTTATCTCTGTACGATCAGTTGGAGCTGCCTGAAGATGATCCAGCTGCACTGCAAGAACAGCCTTAATTTTTTGAAGATTCAGTCAGAGATGTTGGTCCATATCTCCATGATAGCATCACATAGTTGCGTCATCTTGACCTTGTCCACATGCCTAAATGCATTGACTTGCTGCTGTGTGGTTGGCTGGTTGGAGCAGTTGGACATGTGTGCCTAATAAAGTGGCTGGTGGGTGTAGGTATCATAATCTTTCATCTTAACCAGGTTCCTATCAAAAGTTATTAAATTAGCATTGTTTTTAGTGGTATTCACATTCAATGGGCCTTTTGTCCATGTGGTCCAGATCAAGACGTGGTCTAGACCGGGACGTAGTCTCTGCACAGAGTCAGCACTGTAAACCCCTTAAATAAACCATCCCCGCTTTAAAGACAAAAGCACGTCATATAAACTTTTTACTTTGTGCAGTCTTCAGTTAAAGTGATTGTGTTGTTGGGCATGGCTTTGATTTGGTTGTCGTGGTTTTGTCCGTGGTGGTTCTGCATGCTCTGGGTCGTGTTTGTGGAGTACACTGACGTGAATGTGCCATCTGATTGTTGTTTTTGAGTCACCGTGTTGTTACCGAGGGAACCAGGTCTTCAGTTTGTCCATTTGTCTGTCCATCAGTCTGATTTATTGACATGAATCATGATGTTCTCAAATAAATATTTCAAAAAGTCTTCAAGGGATTTTCTCTAAACTTGAACCACATGACCACCTGGACTCAAGGATGAAGTAAGCAGACTTTGGTGGTCATAGGTCAAAGGTCAGCATTGTGAGTGCTTGTGGTATTTCCATCAAAACTGGCACAAAAGTCTGGTGTAACTCAAGGATAAACCGATGTCGTTTCCTTAAAAAAGCCAACATGTGAACCCAATATCACAAATGGACAAAAAAGGGTTTCCTTTAGACTTTGCAGAAACAACATGACACATATATGAACCTGCTAGATTTTGCAGGTCATAGGTCAAAGGTCAAGCAGATGGACTGTCATAGTCATCCTTTGCTTATGAATGGCAACATGTAAAACCCAGTATCACAAATGGACAAATAAGGGGTTTCCTTTCAACTCTGCAGAAACAACATCACACAAATGTATGAACCTTCTGAATTTTGCGATCATAGGTCAAAGGTCGAGCTAATTGACTGTAATGACACCCTCAGCTTATGGATGCCAATATATGAAACCCCATACAACAAAAATGCACTAAAAAGGATTTCCTTTAAACTTTGTGGAAACATCCAACATCACACACACATATATGTACCTTCTAGATTTTTGCAGGTCATAGGTCAAAGGTCAAGCTTAAGGACTGTCATGGTCATCCTTTGCTTGTGAATGCCAACATGTGAAACTCAATTTAACAAAAATGCATGAATAAGATTTTCCTTTAAACTTAAACTTTGCGGAAACATGCGACATGACACACACATAGACCTACTAGATTTTGCAGGTCAAAGGTCAAGCTCATGGAATGTCATGATCATCCTTTGCTTATGAATGGCAATGTGTAAAACCCAATATCACAAATGTACAAAAATGGTTTCCTTCAAATTTTGCAAAAACATCCAACAGGACACATATATGAACCTAGTAGATTTGCAGATCATAGGTCAAAGGTTAAGCTCGTGGATTGTCATGATCATCCTTTGCTTATGGATGCCAACATGTGAAACTCATATAACAAAAATGTCCGAAAAAGGTTTTCCTTTAAAATTTGCTGAAACATCCAAAATGACATACATATAAAACCTAGTAGATTTTGTGGGCTATAGGTCAAAGGTCAAGCTCACGGACTGTCATGATCATCCTTCGCTTATTGAATGCCAACATGTGAAACCCCATACAACAAAAATGCACTAAACAAGGCTTCCTTTAAACCTTGCAGGAAATCCAACATGAACCTTCTTAATTTTGCAGGTCATAGGTCAAAGGTCGAACTCATGGACTGTCATGATCATCCTTTATACAAAGGTCAAGGTTGGTCTGTGCTCTTCATCATCTTTGTAGTGAAGGCAGACATTTTTTGGGGAATTCTGTTTTACTTGCACATTTGTCTTCAAATTTGTGGATTTGATTTTGGAGGTCATAGGTCAAAGGAGTTTTGAGGTGTAAGAGCAGTTATTCTCAACCTCTCGATCATTTATTCTTGTGAACCTGATAAGAGGATAATGCTTTGAGGGATTTCTTTCATACTTCTGGCTTGTTGATGAACAGATTAAAATTGGGAGGTATAGGGTCAGAGGTCAGGTGACCCACGACTATATGTAGTTGTCCCCAGTTTCCTTGGCGGGGTCTTGGCTGGTCCGTGACCCGCCCACGCTGATGGCTCTAATGAGAGGATATGATAACCACGTTGATGCTCCTTGGCTGGAACTCGGCTGGGAGGGGAAACTGAAGTACATGCACTCTGTGGGGACGTGGACCTCCTGTAGGCATCAAACCAAGGAGCAGCAGATCTAGTTTTATCTCATCAGCTCCATGCCAGGAAACCTCTCTGCCAGAAAATCGAGTCCTGAAGCGAGTTTTCTCAGAGATGTTTCACACATGACGTGACCCATAGTACAGACTCGGAGGAAAGAGAAGCACAATTGTTCTTCTTTTATCGGTGCACCTGAATCTTTTTTAGGAGAGAAGTCATTTCTACAGGAACAATCCAGCGTACTCTCCTTTAATGGAGAAGGTCAGAGGCTTATCAGACTGCCTTACAGAGCTCTACTCTCAAACATTCAAGTGTGTGATTCTTTTTATTCTTCATTTAAAACGACCTTGCTCTGTCAAAAAGTCTAAAGTCGATACAATACTCTGTCTTCATGTGTTACCATTCCTGAAATATCTTCTGCTCGCTCTTGTGAGTGCTCCTCCTCTCACATTTATGAGCGACATATTGTTGCTTTTATTTCTTTCAAGGCTGGTGCCAAGAAGCAGTAAAGATTAGCTGCAGTGTTAAACTGTATGGTATCGAAGATTAAATCACACACGGGGGGATAATCAGGTATTAAAAACACAGCTTTGGAGGATGTTTGAGGAGAGGATTAAGACGTAAAGACTTCATGTATGTCCATGAAGATCCAGTACAGATGAGCAAGACCAGCACACTGATCTTTGCATAGGGTCCAAAGCACAAGATGAAGACTTTTTTTTTCTTTTCATGTCTTGCCTCACTCCCGAGTCCATGACAAGCAGATGGACTCCATCCTTTAGACTGTGCGTGCAGTAACAAGGAAGAGACAGGCAGAGCTCGCCAACTGCTAGTTAGCTTAGCTCAAACACTGGGAGTCAATGGGTAGTGTTAGCCTGCCTCTGCCTACAGTCATCAGATAAACTCTTCAGCAACTCTAAACGGTCCTGTGTGCTTGTTGTGACTTGTTTTTTTTTTTATCAAAAGTGCTTGTATGTCGGTCAACAAGCACGTCTGTGGTGATTTACACATGCGCCCTGGGGTTTAGTTTCGTATGTATTTGTTTTTGAAAATTACATACAGTGCTAATCTTATTCTAACAATAGATCACGTAACATAACACAGAAATGAGTCACAACAAGCACACAGGACTGTTTTGAGTTTCTGAAGAGTTTATCTGATGACTGCAGGCAGAGGCATGCTAACACTTCCCATTGACTCTCCATGTTTGAGCTCAGCTAATTAGCAGTGTGAGGCAAGACATGAAAACAAAAGAAGTTGGTGTATCCCTTCAAGGTCGTATCAGTTCTTGTGCCGTGGTGGACTTTCTGCAAAGTTCCTCAGACATTCTTGTGATACACACTCTTGATTCCAGGTGGGCTTGTTCAGAGTTTGAGGATTAGAATAGCACTTTCACAAGACTTTGAGGTACAGAAAGACAGACAGACAAGTGGACACCCTCGGGAGGACAGGGAGGACCCGGAGAGTCCAAAATGTCTGTAGAGGGCGTCCAGAGAGCCCGACTGTTTCAGATGTCGGAGCGTTTTTGTTCCTGCTGCTGCAGACTTGGTGAATTTTCTTATTTAAAACAAGAGAATCGATAAATCAGCCTCAGCACTGACGCTTCCTGTCAGGTTTCAGGCTGAATCGTGAAAGGTTAAATCTGCAGTCGAGTTAAAGTGGGATCCAACTGCCCCCCCCCCCGCCCCGCACACACACACACACACACGCACGCTCAGATCGTCCACCATCCTAAACAAACAGACGCCCACGCACATAAACAGAACAGATTCAGTACTCCGGGGGTTACACAAGTACACAACGTGTCCAACAGTGAATTACACAACACTGACTCTACACACACACACAGACACAGACACACACACACGGATCGAGCAGAAAAACCACATTTAGAAAAATATCCTCTTAGTCATAACAAACTCCATCACAGTGACGAGGAAACGGCAGCCTGGACGGAGAGTGGAGCTCGGATTTAGTGATTAACTCTGAAATATTTTTATTAACCTGCTGATTAATGAATGGGGCTGGTTTCACACATGCCCTTCAAATTAATGATAGAAGTCATTATCTATCTACTCACCACTCTGGAACCATCAGACCCTTATTATGGCAGCACAATGACTTCCTCCTGTTCTCAGCAGACAGGTGTGGCATCAGGTGTGGTCCTCTGCTGTAGCCCATCTGATTGTTATTTGAGTTCCTGTTGTCTTTCTGTCATCTCTGACCTCTGACATCAACAAGGCAGAAAACTGATGCTCTCTGGATACTTTCACCTTTTGGATCTCTAAACACTAGGGATGGTTGCAATTGAAAACTCCCAACCCGTCTTGCACCAGCGACCATGTCAAGTCTCTCAAATCACCTTCTTCTCCATTTTGATGCTTGGTCTTCACTGTTTCCACATGACTTAATGCATAGAGGTGCTGCCATGTGGTTGGCTAGCCCTGTAGCTATCTTCATTTGAAGCATTTTTTATGTTTTGTCAGGGCTAATACACCAGTATGTCAAAGCTCTTCCACCTAAATAATATTTTTAATGCTAAGAACAAAAGGCCAATCCATGACAGTGATGCATTAAAGTTGACTGGGAATTATGAGTATTTGATGGTTGTTAGTACACGCTGTGTTTGGATGGAACTTGAACAAATATTCAAGATTTTAATAACTTCATTAGCTGTATAATTAAAGTTAATGCTCTTTGACTTACTGGCTTCTATTTATGGTTTGTCTTGTTAAGTCAGTTAGATGCTACTTAATAAACATAATTAAACATAAACTAGAAAAGTACTCAGAGAGCGAAGACCTCCGCCAAGGTGATCCGGATCAGTCCCAAAATTTAATCAGTTCTTCCATATGCCATTTCCAACAATTCCTGAAAATTCCATCCAAATCCGTTCAGAACTTTTCAAGTTATTTTGAACACAAACAAACAAACAGACAGACAGACAAACGCCGGCAAAAACATAACCTCCTTGACTAATTCTGTAGTCTTATTTTTTGAGTTGTATTCGTCCTTCAGTATGGCTCACATGTCTCCTCTGTGTGATACAATACTTCTGTGAGCAAGGCATTAAGGACTTCAGCGCCAGTAGCAGCTCATTCCCCTGACCCCATCTCAATAGACCTACCAGTGTGATGTCATCAGTTTAAGCCCACTGGCTCGTGATTCCAAGCCCAGTGCAGAGAATATTGTTGAAAACGTAGCCCCCGGTAACACCAAATCGACCAATTACAGCAGATCAGCTGATCAGAGTCCACTGGGCCCATGAGGGAGCCTTAGAGTGACAAAGAGTGTCTCAGACTGAGAGAGAATAGAGGTGGATCAAGGCTACTTAGCGTGTGAAAATTAGTTTTTTAACCAGCTGTTGTAACAAAACAAAACGTAGTGATGGTTTTGACTGATCTCTCTTAGTGTTAATTTTTTAATTTGGTTTTAGTCTTTGGTCTAAAATGTCTTTTAGTTTTAGTCATAATTTTGTCATTTAAACTGTTTTAATGTTAGTCTAGTTTTAGTTGATGAAACTGTAAAGGGTAAGGCTTTTTTTTATGTTTCCCTGAATTTCTGAAGTCATGTTTTACACTTGGATAAAATCAAACATCTAATAACCCTTTACTGAATGCTAGTAAAGTCTGAATGTATAAATGAACAGAAACAAATTTTCCTTTTGTGTGAAATGCAGTCACCTTTATTTAGGCTACCTGGCAGAGCATCTCAGTTACAATACCAGAACTGACAACAAACAGTGAACCTGCTCTACATGAATATATCAATTCATAAAGAGAGGAGCTCTGATTGGATCGCTCCACAACTTATCCCACCACCACCAAGCTAAGGCAGCTGTGATTGGATATATTCCTAACTTGTCTCTACTTTCTACATGACCAAATTAGGTCTGATTGGATTAAATCTCTGTCAGACATTTTAGTCTTGTTTTTTATTTGTTGATGAAAATGTCAGTTAATGTAGTTTTAGTTTGTGTGTGTGCACTTGTTTTAATTAGTTACTGTCTAGTTTTCATCAGGGGAAAAAAGGTTGTTGACGAAAACCTATGACGAAAATAGTTAGTCAACAAATGAACACTGATCTCACTAAGAGGTGATTTTGTATTGGCAGATTTGGACATCCCTACTTCTTATTGTGCTTATTGTGCTTCTAAATGTTAAAGCTTTCCAGTGAGATCCTGCGTTGACTAAATCATTTTATAAATGTGTTTATATCTGACATGAACATGGACATGTTTGTATGTGGCCTCCAGTGCTGCTGCTGTCAGCCTCTAGTGGACACTGGAGGAACTGCAGCTCAGCACTGGCTTCACTGTTAAAGACCTGAGCTTTCTGCTCTCTCTTTACAGGGTTTTATTCTGGAAAAGTCAGCCCTGACAGGCACTGAGAGGGAAAACAATCATGTATTTCTTTGATGCTTCGCTCACTGTCATGAAAAAACAGGTTTAAACAGATTTGAGGTCAAACAGAGACATTTGTGAAGCAGGATTTGATTGGTGATGGAGACAAAAACAAACAGGTTTATTTCTTTGGATCCTCCCTGGTGTGTCTGAGGGTTTCAGTGTGATTCATAGCCCGTGGTTTATATGTGACCTTTATGAATATATATATTTTTTATTTTCTGGATTCTTCTCCGTGTTTGTGTCCCTGTAGGAAACATGATTGGGCTGTGAAGGTTGTCTGAATATCACTCCTCCATTCAGCCACTGTTGGACATGAAAGATAAAATAATCCAAGTTTTATTTCTTAGTGATTCTTTATTTCGTTTATTGTTAATTATGAAGTCTGTTTGAGTCTCATCCCTCCAGGAGAGGCCCGAGAACAACATAATCAAACCATCCAGGCCTCTGTGATGTTGGAGGAGTCTTTGTAGTGTTTTATTCAGCAGAACTTTACTGTTCATAAAGACCATTTAGAGCTGATTCTGTCAGGGAGGGCAGAGACTCGAAGACTTTGTGTCTCTGAAAGTTTCAGTTTTCATCTGTCTCTGCTCTGTATGTCCTAACAAAGAGAGACATCACACAGACCATCTGTCCTCATGTCAAACACTCTGCTGCCAGTTTGATTAAGACACATGAAAGACGTAAAACATGAAACGATGAACTCTTCATCAATCCAACTATCTGTCCATCAATTTTAATCACCTTTTTATCCAGACTATCTAACATTTGGTCCATTTTCTATCTGTCCAACTGTCTGTCCATACAAACACTCTGCTGCCAGTTTGATGAAGACACATTAGAGACATAAAACCTCCAATAAAGAACTTTACATCTGTCCAACTTTGTCCAACCATCCATTTATCCCTGAAACTTTCAATCCATCCATCCGTCATCTGTCTATCTGTCCAACTATCTGTCCGTCCATCCAACTATCTGTCCGTCCATCCAACTATCTGTCCATCCATCCAACTGTCTGTCCATCCGTCCAACTGTCTATCCATCCGTCCAACTGTCTGTCCTTCATCCGTCTATCTGTCCATCGGTCCATCATCCGTCCATCCATTAACTACATAATTGTCCCAAAAATATCCAACTTTCTATCTAGTTGGTCCATTTTTCCATCTGTCCAACTATCTGTCCATATAAACACTCTGCTGCTAGTTTGATTAAGACACATAAAAGATGTAAAACCTGCAATATAGAACTCTACATCTGTCCATTATCTGTCTATCCATCCAACTATCTGCCCATCTGTTCAACCATCTGTCCATCCGTCCATCATCTATCCATCCTTTTACCCACCTATTTACCCAAAAAACATCAAACAATCCATCTAGCAGGTCCACATTTCCATCCATCGAACTATCTGTCCATCATCTGTCCATCCATCTACCAAGATATTTATCTCAATGAAATTTCCTTTTTGAATAAAGTTTAAATTAAACATATATACATATACTGTATATCTGTCCATTTGAGCAAAAAAACATCCATCCTTCCATTTAGCCAACTGTCTCTTTGTATGTCCATACATCCAACCATCTGTTTATTTTTATGTCCATATGTCTGTCCGTCCATTTCTGTGTCCATTTGGACAAAGTTGACAAAGATCTCGATGAACTGGTTGACTTTTGGAATCCATTATTAGGTTTTTTAGATTTAGAATTTTTCTTTCCTTGATTTTTTTTTTTAATTTATGTTGAGTATTTTTGCTTTTGTCACCCATCTTTATCTTGAAGATGTCAAAGCTTTGCCACGTTTCGAATAACCGATAATTTAGTTAAAAATGTAGCCCGTGGATTCTGACATCCTACATTTGTTTTGCTCTGACTTTGGGGGACTGTGTTGGACCAAAAACGTTGTGTAAAGGAGTTCAGGGCTTCAGTCAGTGTGGAAGCGATGTAGGCAGATGGGATCAAATGATGTCAGCAAACTCACCTGGAGGTCAGAGAATACATTTCCACTCCCACACTCTTCTCTCTGCTCTGAGGGGAACTTCTGAGCTCTGCCTCATGAAGAAAGGACCAGAAACACACAATCTGAGTCCAGTCCTTGAGTGAAGGGACATAATTATCAGGATCTCCCTCTAAAGGTTGTTCCAAATGAAAGATGAATGAAATGCTTTCAAATCTTGGGCGAGTGAACCGGCGTACCTGCTCTGGGCTCGCTCTGACTCACTCTCGGGTTCTTCCTCCTCCTGTCTGTCTCCTCTCGCTCCTTCCTCTCGGTAGCCGGGGGGATTTTTGCTGTTGGGATGCCGTACTGTCATGCTCTGTCACCTTGACATGTGCAGTTGAGGGGATGATGCTGCTGCTGTGCTTTTTCTTTTTTCTTTTTTAAACAGAAAGTAGGACGCTGGAGCCTGAAAGTGTTCAGAGAAACAGAGGCAGCTCAGCAGGTCGCTCTGTTTTTATCATTTATTTAGAGAATTTAAGGAATGAGACCTCTTTCTTCAAGAGTTACACCTCCTGAAGCTTCTCATTTTCACTTCAGCTGCCTAACCTTGGTAGACCCTGTTTTACTATCACAAATGGGCCTTTTAATCACATTAGAATGAAGACATTTTGATTTGACAGGAACTAAATGTGCTCATCCATGGTCATCCTGCAGCTCCAGCACTATCTCCAGTCAGTTATCCATCCCAACCCGGGGTTAAGTGTCTTGCCCAAGGACACTTCTGTGACAGCCTGAGCTGGGCTTGAACCCTCAATCTAGACCTAGTTGGTCTATCATCAGTAGTTTTGGCAATTCTCTGTATTATTACTAGGGATGGAAATCGATAAGATTTTTGATACCGGTGCCAATAATGGTTCTGCTTACCAGATCCTTTAACAGTTCCCTTATCGATACTTTGTGATATTCTGTGTCAAAAAAAGTTTTCCAAAAACAAAGTGGAAGGAATTGATAACCGTAATCGATTCCTTGAGGAAGTTGTTGTTGATTTGAGAAGGGACTTGACAAGCTTGTCTGAGACTTGACTTGGACTTGCCTTCAAAGACTTGAGACTTGCATACAGCACATAAAGACAGTAGAACATGGAAGTAGGGATGTCCCAATCTGGCTTTTGTAGCCAATACTGATCACATTATAAGATCAGCCAATATTATCACATATGTAAAAACTCATTGATTTCTTGTGCTTGTTTTTGTATTAAAAACAAGTTTCACTCATAAACTTAGCTACCTGATCTAATAGAATAATTTCATATTGCAGGGAAATAAAAATTAAGCACATCGTGAAGTTACCATCTGGGCCTCAAATGCATCACAAAACAACATGCAAACGTTGTTTGGCAATGTGTAGCTCATTTAGCTTAGCTGATTAGCTTAAAAGGTATACTCCAACATTTTTTTGTTTTTGTCTTACCTCACTGCTGAGTCCACGACAAGCAGATAGACACCATTCTTTTGACTGTGTGCAGTAACAAGAAAGAGACGGGCAGAGCTCACCCACCACTAGTTAGCTTAGCTCAAACACTGGGAGTCATTGGGTAGTGTTAGCCTGCCTCTGCCTACAGTCATCAGATAAACTCTTCAGCAACTCTGTTTGTCTGTTGGGTTTTTTTTTTTTTTTTTTACTGCGTAATGATACATTATCTATTTTTAGACTAAAATTAGCACTTTATGTAATTTTAGAAAGATATACATACAAAACTAAACCACAGGGCGCATGTGCAAACCACCACGGATATGCTTGTAAGTAAGTCAACAAAAGAAAGTGCTAATTTTAGTCTAAAATAGATAAGGTAACCCAACGTGGTTAAAAAAACTCCCAGTGTTGGAGCTAAGCTAATTAGCAGTGGTGTCTATCATGGACTCAGTAGTAAGGCAAGACACGCAAACAAAACCAAAAAAGTTGACGTATCCCTTTAATCCTTCTGATCTCAGCATGAACTTCAACAAAGAGGACATAACTGACTTCATATTTTGGACCAGAGAGGCTGAAAACAAAGCAGCAGATGATCAGACAAGAGGGAGATTGATTTGTTGACATCCCTCCAAGTCATCCAGCATCATCTTCAGGACCAGCCCACTGGGTTTCAGGTCTTTTCAGCTCAGTCCTGACCTTTGGAGCAGACAGAGAGGAGGTCCTGAGGCTAAGATAATAAGACCATGTGCTCCTCTGATGTGGGTCAGAGGAGGAGGTCAGAGGGCAGCTGAGTGAGAACATGTCAGTGTTTACATGGAGACACAGACGTCCAACCAGCATGTGCTTACAACAGGCAGTCCTCAACAGAAATCATACATTACTGATATTTAATGAGAGTGTTTAAGGCTGAATAAAAACATACTTTAATTATGTATGATCACGTATGGACCTGATCTGATCGTCACACAGAAATATGAAAATGTCCTGAACTACGAGGAGAGCATGATTTAGAAATCTGTCAGACCACTAAAACTCATTCTTGGACTACTATGTTGTTAAAATAAAGTATGAAGTATTAACTATCAGGAAGCTAAAATCAGGTGTTCAGTATATTTACCTCATGATCATAAAGACAGTCATGTTTACAGAGGCCTCACACAGTCTTCAGAGATTTTTCCTTCCCAGTTTATTCATCTCCGCTGCACGCTGTTTCTGCTCCTGTAGTCTCGTGAGGATCTCGTCTTCCTCAGCTCCTCATCTTTTCCTTCAGGAGCAACAGCTTCATCTATTGTTTTTAACGAGCTCCTCCCGTTTTTATGTAGGTTAGGTCTGGCTTGTTGTCAGAGTTTTTTTCTTGCCTCGCAACGAGCCGATGTCTGAGTGGCTTTTGCAGTTTGGGACAAAGAGGGAGAACAACAGAGTTTATGATAATCTGAAGTTTTCTGCATGAACTTAAGGACATTTTATCACAGTCTGCAGAGAACCATGTTAAAGAGTGTCATTAAGTCACAAAACTTTGTCTGCATGGAAACACCTACTGCAGGATAATCAGGACAGTTTTTGGCCTGATTCCCCCCTCCTGAGCAAAGCAGGCATTAGCTTGATTATCTGGTGATTGTATAGATGATCTGACCTGGTTTTTCTGCTGTGTGAGGTGTGTAATTTATTCCCCTCATAGATGTTAATCATGTTAAATATTCAGAAAGAAACTTTAGAGGACATCTGGAGGTCACCCCTACATTTTGCTGGCGTTGGTGAAGTTGGAACAGTGTTTCATTCTCTGTTTTTTCTTCAAGACTTCACTTAAACACTGTGTTATAGCCCATCACTGATTAAGGCTGTAGCTGCTGTCTTTGTGGCCCTTTGACCCAGAAATACACGGCCAGCGTTGGTCCAGTTGAGGCAGCTCATTAGTTTATTGAGTGATCAATAAAGAAACAGTTGTGTCTGGGATTCCTAGACTATACAGTATATAACCAACTGTAATTCGCATGAACTTGTAGACATTAACCTTTCAAGAATATCAGAAGCTGGCAATGCTAGCAATACTGGTCAGTGAGCGCCACATTAGCATGCGTACTGTTGTGTCAAATTCAATGGACATATTGTTTTCTTTCTACCCTCACATTTCCCTCATGACTCAAAACTATTTGACCTGTGATCAACAAATGAACGTGTTCATCCTGTTTGGTGTGTGGTGGGTGTGCTTCATTTACCTCACATGTGAACACAAGTGCATCTGCAGACTCTGCCAATGTGGCCCAAGGTGTTCTCACACCCAACTCATTTAGTCCGGATCAGACCAACTCCGGATGACCTTTCTGGAAAGTTTGGTTGATTTGTGGTCGTGTGGAAGTGGTGTGGACCAAAGAACCAAACTCAGGTCCCCCTAAAGCTAAGGGGTCTTGGTTTGTATCTGTACCAACCAGAGTCTGGTTTATGATGTCAAAGCCATCAAAACCAAACAAGGACTAAACAAGGCAGGTGAATTGTGGCTTGAATGTGACCAAATATGACAGAAACCTGACAAAACATTCACTGACAATATCAAGCAGGGTGCAGCTAACTTGCTAGCACAGCTAGCACTACAAACCTCAATCAGTGTCCCAACTGCTTTGAGCTTAGCGATGTTATTACTTGGAGCTGGTTGTGTATTTCAGGGTCACAGTGCAACACTGAGCCGTATGGCAGGAAGGAAGACCATAGCGACAGCCCCAACTAGTGGCGGATAGCTGGATTACATTTAATGGATTTTGGTCCGTCTGATGAAGCAGCGTGAAAAAAATACAAACCAAGAGAAAAAAACTTTGTTGCAACTCCAACCCTGATCTGAACCAAGTCCCCCAAACTTCAGATGTGATTGAGGCCTTAGTCTGATACTACGCTCTACCAACAAGCCCAGGATGGAAGCTGTTTGGATATGAAACTGATATTGGTGATATCAACTGTAGTCCAGCTCTACTAGAACTCGAATTAGGAGTACATGCACTCAAATTTGGTCAACTAGTGCACAAAGAGACTTTACTAGTGAAGTGAAGTGTCACTAGTACTACTAGTAGACTTAAAATGTTCAGTAGTACTACTAGTAAGCCTTATATGGTAATAAGTGGGAGGGGAGATGAAAATTCAGGCTTCCCATTGGCTTTCAAAAATATTACAACCAATCAGGGTGCTGGATTCGGCTATAATCCCTCCTTCATTTGCATTAGGTCTACAAGTACTACTACTGAATCTTTCGGCTTAACTAGTAGTACTAGTGGACTAAAAACAGTCTGCTAGTACTGCTAGATATTTTGTGTTTTATCGAAGTACCAGTAAACAAAAATTTTGTTTTACTACTAAAGGTTTTTGTCGCTGTAGTGTGTGAGTAGACCTTATTAGTAACACAAAATTGTCTACCCGTAGGCAGTTTTCACCAGTAGTACTAGTTTAGTGTTTTCAGTCTACTTGCAGTGCTAGTTAAGCCAAAGGATTCTGTAGTAGTACTAGTAGACCTAATACAAATAAAGTAGGAGGTATTATAACTAAATCCAGCACCCTGATTGGTTACACTATTTTTTAAAGCCAATAGGAAGCCTGAATTTGCTTTTTCCTGCCCCCTTATTAGTAAATATGGCTAACTACTAGCACTAGTGAACATTTTAAGTTAATAGTCTACTAGTAGTACTACTGACACTTTTTACTTCACTAGTAAAGGCTACTTGTGCACCGTCAAACCAAATCTGAGTATGAGTATCTGAACTACAGTTGATATCACCGATCTTGAATTTATGCCTTTCCGTTTCTCAGCTCTGGTTGACACATGTCGGTGTGTCCTTGGGCATAACACTTAACACCAAGTTGCTCCCACGGCTGCATCAGTGATGTGTAGACGGGTACGAATGGGTGAGGATCTGTTTGAGAATATTGATGAACAGCTGACCTAGAAACTCTGAACCAGAGAGTGAGCGTGGGTGTGACTGTGACCTGTGGTGACCTTTGAGTTTCAGAAAGACTAGAAAAGAACTGTTTATGTTTATGTTTATGTTTAAAGAACCTACCGTGAAGGGCCTGAGGTGTAGAAGAGTGTTTTTGGAGGAGTGGGGATGGATGTATGTTTTTATGACATTTGGCTCAGGGAGATAAGACTGTTATCTTTAAACACGTCTTTAAACTTCTGTCCTCATGTTGAGACAGGATGAAGGGATGGTTTGATGTAAAGGGGACATGTTTGTGTCGGTAAAGGTTCTCCTGATCTACAGCAGAACATTCTGGAAGAGTAAACATGGCTGAGCTGGTTCAGGGAGCAGGTGATGGAGCCTGGACTTCAGGGTCAGTAGATCTCTGTCATTAAGACCACACCAGAACCTCCACATGGATGAAGGCTGTCAGAATACTCGAATACTCGTCCACACAAAATTTTAAAAAGCACCATCTATGGTCACTGTTGGAAAATGAGGCCAGTGTCAAAGGTCAGGTCACAGAGCTGCAGTTCCTCTACTGTCCACTAGATGCTGTTTGCAGAGACACCAGAGCCACATACACACTCCATAACCTGAACCTGCTGATTCTTTGTCTGTTTGTTCATCTGTGTCCAGTATGACTCACTAATAAACTTAAGATAACTTTGAGCTCAGAGGTCAAAGGTCAAGGTGAGGCAGCTTTGGATGTCTTTTTTTTCTACAACACACTTTATGCACAATCAGCGCTCAACTCTGGGGCACTTTCAGTCCTGTCATTGGTTCAGTATATATATATGTACAATAAGCTTTGTATTTATATATGATCACTGGCCATTTTATTAGGTACACCTTACCTATTCTATGTTTGATGATACCTCAATGCTTGGTGTCATAGATTCAACAAGGAGCTGAAACATCCCTCAGGTGTTGGTCCATACCTCCATGACAGCACACAGCTGCTGAACATCCATGATGAGAATCTCCTGCTCCACCACATCCCAAAGATGCTCTATTGGTTTGAGATCTGGTGACTGTGGAAGCCACGGGAGTACAGAGAACTCAGAAACCAGTCTGAGAAGCTTTGAGCTTTGAGACATGGAGCGTTAAATCACCTTTCTTCCTGGTTTGAACTTGACATGCCGCCTTGAGCATGGCTGTATACCTGAATTCATTGGGTTGCTGCCATTTGATTGGCTATTTGCCTCAAAGAGCAGTTGAATGAATGTACCTGATCATGTGGTAATCCACAAAAGAATGTCAAGATGCCAGATTTTTAAAGTTTAATACAATTAAAGAAGAAATCAGTTCTTGTTTTGATACAAAGGCAACAAAAATCACATTCCTCTTCACTGGTTTTGGATATTTTCAGTTTTTTGTGACCATAAGAGTCCTGTACAGTGTTTAAACTGCCTGAAAATGTTTCAGCATAACATTGCCAGTGTTCTTGTTCCATGTTATCAGGTCTTGGTCTATCTGCTGGGGCAGCTCCTGGTGTAAGATATGAACATATGGATGTTTTAATGGGATGTTATTGTAAATATAAGCAGAATAAACCAGCTCCTCCTCCATTATTGGAAGAATAAAGGAGAAAGCAGTTTCATTTTCCGTCTTCCACCTGCAGCCACAGATAAACTGCACATCCAGGCTGTTTGATAAATAACACACACATGTCTGCAGGCGTAGAATGAATCAGAAACACGCCCTGGAGGCTCTGCGATCGGACACAAACAGAGCGCCAGCTCTGGAAGTTAGTGAGCAAAAAGGCGAGGAGAGGCAGGAGAAGAAAGGAGGTGAGGAAGAAAGGAGTCAGACAAGTTCAGCTTTTGATTCCACGTTTGTAGGTCTGTGCAGAAAAAGCCTGCGGGCGTTTTTTACTCAGCCTGAGACTGCACACCGCCGAGGCCGACAGCAGGATGAGATAAGGAGAGACAAACGGCGAGGAGGAGAGTAGGAGAGGTGTTTACTTCAGCCGGCGTCTCTGTCACAGCCGGCATGAAAGGTTGGCACTTTGAAGAGAAAATGACTTCACTTTCTTTGGCTTGTTTTCCCTCCTGTCACGTCGATCCGAGGAAGCGCGCCGCGTTCACTCACTCCTGGAAAAGAGGAGGTTTTGTGTCGCACTGAAGCACCAAAACCAGCATCGATTATCTGTGAACATGGACGTTTTCTTGCTTCAGAACATGTGCACCCTCTTTTCTTCCAAGGCTTTCTTTTACTGGTCCTGGAAGCTTTTAACGCAGCGTGAAACCAGAGCTGGAGACTGTGTGACCTGAAGAGCCTGCAGGTCTCCCCTCAGCTCGCTTCACTTTGAGCTGTGCACTCCAGGAAACAAAAACTGTTTTTGTGTCAAATCTGAGCACAAATGTGACAAATTTCAGCCAAAATTTCTGTCACTCTCTCTAAACTCATATTTACTGATCAGTAGGGGTCAAATTTACTCATAAAGACGATTTCACTCCTTCAAATTAAATTCTCAAGAAAGAAATGATCATGGGGCCTGAAGAAATTTGACCTTGACCCCAAAGTCTGACAAGTTTGTCAGGGGGTGAACATGATGCCAAATAACCTTTGACCTTTTGACCTCCAAATTCTAATCAGCTCAACTTTCAGTGGGTGTAGACAAATGTGCAAAGCTCAACAGAAACACCTCAAAGAATTTTCCTCGCATTGAGTTTACAAGAAGAGATGATCATGATGCCAAGGACATTTGACCTCGTCCCCAAAGTCTGATTTATGTGTCCCTGAATCAAAGTGGACTTTTGTGCAAAATTTCAGCAGAATCCTGGAATTTGAGACATTACATTCAGATTCAGGTGGTAAACGTGATGCCTGATAATCTTTGACTTTCCCCTACAGAGACCATGTCTTGGTCTCTGTTGGGAGGTGCCAAAGGGTCCTGCAGGGTACCAGGCCCTACCAAAGTCTGTGTTGAATTAATACATAAATATGACCATGTGATTTATTATTTGAGTTATTAAGTAAAGAGAAAAAGAAGCAGGATTATATGATACAGAAACTTAAAGAACTGTAAAGATGACTTCAGGGGGGCGCAAAGATCTTTCAGTTACATGAACTTGTTTGCTTTACTTGTCAAAAGTTCGTCCGTTAAACTCGGAGACAGTAAACATGGAGGAACAGGACTTTCACAGCTCAGTGTCCTCTGCCCTGAGATGTGTGACAGCACCACATTTGGTGGTTGATCTGTGGCCGGAGTGAAGCCTTCACAGGATCAGAGAGGTCCGACGGCGCTGTACGGGGGCAGGAGTTCACACAGAGACCGTTTAGTTCAGTGTAAACAAAGAGGAAGATCTTAGAGCTGCAGCAGGAGGAGGGAACTCTGCTGATATGGGCCCTGTTTTTCTGATCTTGTTAAAGTCTGCTGCTGCATTCAGAGATAATTGGAGGATGGATGAAACGACGTCTGGGTACAACTGGGAAGATGAAGTAATGAGGCAGAGGGAGGGTCGTCTGCTCCTGTGAGTGCATAGTTATTTGAGGAGACGAAGGTGTGGACCACCATCACAAGGACACAGAGTCAGAGAATTTAACTCAACAAAACTTTTTTATTTAGCAAAGTTACAGCGGGAGCAACAAGAGTGAGCACCACTGACTCGATTCTGTTATGCAACTGCAGTGGCAACAAATGAAGCATTCAAGTGGACGATCTATTCTCATCTCGGTTCATTTAAACATGTGTGACCACAGCAATCGATCCCTGTTTTAGTACAAACAACTGCGTCAAGCTCACCTGAAGGAGGTGCTCTCTGCCCACTTCCAGTCGACCCCTGGAGTGGCTCAAACTTAACAAACTTAACAATAATGGTCTGATACCACAGAGTCAACATACAAGAAAATATCAACAGGTTACACTCCAAAAGTTCCGATCTAAGGAAGGGTATTTGTCCAATTTCAAGACGAGAAATCTCACTTGACTTAATGTAAGCCACAATGTCCTGACATGTCTGGTCTGAAACCTTATTTAAGGCATAAAGACTAAAATTAAAGCCTGAGATAACAGTAACATAATAAGTAAAAATGCCTGCCATTTAGACAAGCCAAATTTAACTCGTACACTGAACCCCTGCAACCAGGTCTTGGCAGTGGCGGTAACCTCTGAGGCAGTCGTGGCGTGGTCTTGCAGTGGTGGTGTGTCTTTTGCAGCCAGGTCCTCTATGGAAGCCGGGTCGGCAGGCCTTTTCTTGGCAGTGTGTGTAGCCAGAGTCACTTGGACGAGGTTGCAGTGGAGGAAGGAGCTGAGGTTAGCATTTATACCCTGTCCTGTGTGGGACCCTCCCTGGGAGTCTCCTCAGGATAGTCCAGTAGGTGCGGCTCTTACTGGTTTCACACCTTGTTGTGAAGAGGGCTGCAGTGGTTGCTGGGACTCTGTTGTCACCAGAGACTGGAAGGTTTTTCCTTTGCGTTTTCAAAAGTGCTCCACGTTCACATGGATCCGCAAGATCGACTGAAATTGCTGTAGCGTGCATGCCAGGCCAGTAGTTGGTGATGCAAGTTTGTATTGTTCCTGGTGAATATAACAAATGCGTCCCTGCTGGTCAGAGTATTGACCCAGTAAATCCACTTTTTGTTGGAGGAGCGATAACAGAGCACAGTTAGCAGCACACATGTTGCTTGATAGTCGGCCATAGCTGTTATTGTTGTTGTTCCTAGGAGCACGTGCTAGTTTTATCTGAAAGGTAGCACCACATGTCCCCATTTTCCCTGACATCGGAGATCCCTGTTTACACGGCGACGACAACGAAAACATTTTCAAACCTTTTCACTCTGGACCCTGGTTTCAAAAGTTTACAGGTGCAGGCACCTCGGGCACCGTTCTCACAGAAGGTGCAAACGCAACGAAAACTATCTGTTTTCATTTCATTGTCGTGTAAACGGGCGCTATGCCACTCTTTGACTTAATTCTTTTGATTGACTAACTCTAAAGCAGGCCTCTAGGGATGCATGGAGGCCAAAGGTCTTTGTTCTCTGGACATGGGCCCCAAAACTTTCACCCAGCTATTCATCACAGAGGTAGCTTAGCCTGCTAACTTCCTTCCCAATATGAATGCGACTCGTAGTCACTTGCAGAAAAAATAACAATATTGTAGCATTTTTTAAAAATGCTGAGCTGTAGGTGTGAAACCACTGTAGAGTCAAGGATTGGATAGATCAGAGGCTGAAGTCTAATGTCCGACTGTCTGCCACCAACTAGTGGCCAGAGGCTGAGCTACAACAAAAAAAACATTTAGCTCTTGTTGGTGTCCATTCTCTTCTTCTGTCCATTTCTTTCTCTGCCCTTTTCTTCTTCTGTCCATCTCTTCTTGGCAGCATTCTGAGACTTGTTCTGAAAATTCTGTTCAATCTATTTTTGATTTTTTAGACAGATTTTGCGTAGAGAAGCAGGGTACAGAAAGAGCAAACCAAAACAACAAAATCACTCATGTTAAAAGAAAGCAGGAACAAGAAAATCTTTTGGATACAGGATGTATTTGATGTGTTTGATGTATTTGAAGAGAGAGACACACCAAAAGCTGCTGGGTTCAGTGTCCTTTTGTGCATCAACCTGTTCCTTTTAAACCGTTTCTGAAATTTGCGAAATGACATCCCTTTACCTGGATGTCCTCTGTTTTCATCTTTTTAATCCAGACCTTCCTGGCCTTCCAGCTGAGTTTGTCCTCCTCCCTCCAACAGTTTCTGCCTCTGTGTGATCAAACTTTCCTGTGTTTGTGTTTCAGGAGGAAGCAGCCAAACCAAAGATCGTGTCCTCGCAGAGATTATCCCCCAAGTGGTGCTTCCTTGACTGTAAGTATGGATGATGATTGGAAAAGATCTGAGGGAGAAGACGTATTTATTCTTTTGAAGACAGGTGTGCAAGTAGTGAAGTTTGGATTCAAACAGGAAGTGGACTGTATTTTACATGCAGTGCTAAGGAAGTGTGCCTTGGAATACAAGCCTCAAGGCCAGATTAACCATCAAGGCAGTTCCCCAGGGAACCATCCAGACCGATGATGGTTTGTTTGAGACTTGAGCTCATCTCTTGATAAACAGAAAATCAGGTTACGGTGTTAACATGAATTCAAAATGGCCACGTACATGCCTTCAGTACTAAGGCACTTGCTGCTGTGGTCATCGTTTTGTTGTTGCTGATTCTGTGGTTGTGGGGGTAGCAAGGGCAGGTGAGTTTACTTGAGGGGGCACCTAAAGGTTGTTGTCCAGGGCCACTGACCTGTGTTAATCTGTGCACTCAGCTTTGGGAGTCTCTAAGAGGGAAAGATGGTTTTATCCATCTGTTAACTTGTAGTTGATGTCAGAGAATAATGGAAGTCAATCACAGTCGGCAGAAGAGATTCAGAGAAAAACAGATTCGGTAGGGAGAACCATGGTGGAGGAACATGTCTGACTGTGTACCTAATCTAATTTTAGTGCCCCACATCCAGCAGATACTCCTAGAGCAGGGTTCACAAACTCAGTCTAAAATATGAGCCAAACAGTATCAACATGTCTTGAACAATCCAAAAATTGATTTTGATTGCACTAGAGATGTGACGTTCAGGATCGAATTGAGTCTTTTGAACAGCTCTTTTAAGCAAACGATGAGATTTGTAGTTGTGACTGAACCATTTGTTTGCGAGCCATTCTTAAATACAAATTGCCTATTAAAACAAACAACTCACTCACAACTGTGAATAGGTTCTCATCATTCACTTAAAAGAATTGTTCAAAAGACTCGACTCTTTGGCAAACGTCACATCTCTAGCTCAAACCACCGTGGAGGCGCTTATAAGTAGGTCAACAAAACAAAGCCTCTGTTTAGGAGTAGAAGAGTTTATCTGATGACTGTAGTCACAGGCAGGCTAACACTACCCATTGACTCCCATTGTTTGAGCTAAGCTAATTAGCGGCGGGCGAGCTCTGGCCGTCCCTGCCTTGTTTCTGCACACACAGTCGAAAGAATGGTGTCCACCTACTTGTCATGGACTCAGAAGTGAGGCAAGACATGAAAACAAAAACATGGTTGACGTTGACGTGGTTGAAGACAAATAGTCATAAATATGCTTTAATGTTTATCTAATACTAGAATGTGTTGTGAAAAAAGCACGAAGAATTGTTATTTCTTTAAAAAATCGCAATTTTCTAACCTATGGACGCAGCCATTGTTTTACTAGCGCAATGCATGCCAGGTTGATGACGTGTAATGGTTGAAGACATGCTTGAGGAAATGCCATAGGCAGGAGACGCTTGGTGACCTCTGATCAGAGTGATGTTAAATCAATGGGAGGAGGAGCTGGTGCATAGGTGTTGACCTGCATGGCAGCTGATGCAGTGCATTGTGGGAGTTTTAGTGTGAGTGGTGGGGTGCCATTGATAATAGATGTAAAAAATAACCCCTTGGGCCATATTTGATTGTTCCTGGGACTTTACTTTGACATTTCTGTCCTGGGATTGGGGTTGTAGGTCAAACTCCCATGATCCTCAGGCAGGAAGGAATCAACACCTGAATCTGAGGTTCACCAGTGGTCTGATTTCTCATCCATGCTGCATTTAAGGGTGGACAACTGGCAGCTCGGGGGCCACATGTGGCCCTCCACCTCACTCAAAGCAGCTCGACTGTCAATTTAAATTTTCCACAATTTTCAGCCATAAAAATGAGTAAACTTCTGAATCTGAGAAAACAGTAGATGTGGCCCAAAGTCGCCCATCCCTGATTTAAATAAACAGAAGATTGGAGTTATATGTCGAGGTCGGATCATTTTCTGGGGAGTGAAAATACAAATGAAATGAAAATGAAACCAAGAGAAGGTTTGAATCAATGCAGAGATGTCCGTTCTTGAATAAATCAGGTTTCTAACAGCAGCTGAGGAAGAATTAATTAAAACTTGTACACTGAGCTGCCTCGTAGGAAAGCCGCCCACACACTTTCTCAGTCTTCATCCTGTTGCTTCTAGATTTGCAAACATGACCACCCCCCAACCCTCTGCAGACACAAACATCTGTGTGTGTCCTCCTCCTGATAAACACACATTATTAAACACCCAGAGCTGCAGCGGCCAGGTTTTGATTTCATGTTCTGGGTTTTTGTTACAAGCCTGTCGGCTGCTGGAGGAGCGTTATTTGATTTAAGAAGGATTATCGTCGCAGGAGAACCTGCAAACACAAACCTGTGACATAAAGAAACAGGTTAGTCCCATCCTACAGTTACTCTGTTTGCTGCTGAAAGTCATGAATATTAATTTCACACAGCGGCAGCAGCTTACCAAAAATATCACAGAGAAAAACCTGCTTCTTATGTAACGTTACGCATGCTCTGACACACACACACACACACACACACCTCTGCGTGAGTCCTGGAGGAATTAAGGAGTCAAACAAAGACAGCGAGCAGAAAGAAAAGGAAACAGAGAAGAAGAAAGCAGTGTTTGAAGTCCTGTTTTTGTGTTCATTTAAAGGAGACTTGACTCAATGTTTGCCTCAAAATGGCAAAATAAACCCACGCCTGCAGCAGAAACATTAATTTTTCTCTTCTTTACTGAGCGTTTTAGCTCCTGAGGGCTTAAATCCTGTAACAGAGGTGATCCACAAGACAGTCCTGATCGAACATTTCGACAGCTCCACATACTGTATTTTTCTACAGCTGGAGTGTTCTGGTGACATACTTGAAAATCCTATTTTAAGTAGCTTTCAGGCTCCTGTGTGTATGAGGAGTGTAACTGCAGTATGGAAAGCCCTTTGGGCATAAGTCTGATATCAGTGATATCAACCGTAGTTCAGCTCTACTGGTGCCCAAATTTGGAGAGCATGTGCTCAGTTTTGGTCGACTAGTGCACGAGTAGACTTTACTAGTGTAGCAAAAAGTGTCACTAGTACTTCTAGTAGATCAAAAAATGTTCACTAGTACTACTAGTAGACTGTTTTAGGTCCGCTAGTCCTACAAGTCAATGGTGCAGCTGGATAGTGCGCTTGGTCAGTGATCTGGAGGTTGCAGATTCAAGCCCAGCTCCGGGTGACACATGGCGATGTGTCCTTGGGCAAGACACTTAACCCCAAGTTGCTCCCACTGCTGCGTCAGTGGCGTGTAAATGGGCATGAAAGGGTGTGAAAGTGTTAGCTGATACTGATGGATAACTAACATAGAAACTCTGAACCATCAGTGAGTGAATGTGAGAGCGAATGGGTGTGAATGGGTAAGTGTGACCTGTGGTGTAAAGCAGCTTTGAGTAGTCAGAGACTAGAAAGGCGCTATATAAGCTCAAGTCCATTTACCATTTACAAGTAGACTTACAAATGTTCATTAGTACTACTAATAAGCCTTATATGCTAATTGGGGGGTGGGAGCAAGTTCAGGCTTCCCAATGGCTTTCAAAAATATTACAACCAATTAAGGTGTTGGATTTGGTTATAATCCCTCCTACTTCATTTGCATAAGATCTACTAGTATTACTAGTGAATCTTTTGACTTTACTAGTGTTGCTAGTAGACTAAAAACAGTCAGACTAATGAGATATTTTAAGTTTACAAGATGTTCTAGTAAATGAAAATGTTTTATTACTAAAGGCTGGTAGAGAGTAGACCTTACTGGTAAAGCAAAGTCGCCTACTAGTAGACAATTTTGTGTCACTAGTAGTACTAGTAAAGCTTTTAGTTTTTACTTGTAGCATTTTTGAAGTCTTATAGTACCACTAGTAACACAAAATTGTCTTCTAGTATATGATTTTGCTTCACTAGTAAAGTCTACTCACACACTAGTTGACCAAACATGAGTACCTGTACTCCAAATTAAAGTACTAATAGAGCTGAACTATGGTTGATATCACCTATATTAATTTTATGCCCAACGGTTTTCCGTACAGATTCACCTGGGCACTGATTTTCTGAAAGTTGTCCTTGTTTTTGAGCTTTTTCTCCTCCTGTGTTCACTCCACATCCACAGGAAACACACCCTCACTGCAAAAACATCAAGTATGGGAGCCTAAAATTGGTCCAATGTTCAAAAGTTGCTCCATGGGTAACCCTATAACACAGGCCGAGCTGATGTTCAGTCAAACAAACTCCAAACATCAAATCACCTTGCAGCAACTCAATGCATCAAAGTCTGTCGACATGGCCAAGACCACTGCTGGAGTCCAAACTGAGCATCAGAATGGAGAAGAAACTATGAGCGTAGTTGCATGGGTGTTGGTGCCAAACTGGTTGGTGGGTTTTCGACACACAACCATCTCTCTTGTGGTCCAAAAAAGAGAAAATATCCAGTAACCAAAATGCCACCTTGATGCCAGAGGTCAGAGGAGAAGGTCAGAATGATTGGAGATGATAGAAAGGCAACAGGAGCTCAGATACCCATTCATTACAACCAAGGTCTGCAGAAGATGATTGACAACCAATCCTGAAGCAGATGGTCCACAGCAGCAGAAGACCGCACCAGGTGCCACTCCTGTCAGCTGGGATCAGGAAACAGAGAGTCTAACTCAACAAAACTTGACAACAGAAGATTGAGTCTGGATTTCTGCTCCACGTTCAGATGTAGGCTCAGAGTTTGGTGTGAACATCATAAAGCATGGATCCATCCTGCTTTGGATCAGTGGTTCAGGCTGCACTTTGGGCCCCTTAGTCCCACCTGAGCAGTGTTCAAACCCCACAGCCTACCTGAGGGTTGTTGCTGACCATGTCCATCCCTTTATGACCACAGTGGACTTCCAGCAGCTCCACGTCTCAAAGTTCAGATCATCTCAGACTGGTTTTTGAGTTCACTGTACTCCAGTGGCCTCCACAGTCACCAGATCTCAATCCAGTAGAACACATTTGGGATGTGGTGGAGCAGGAGATTCTCAAATTCGCTGCAACTGCTGTCATGAAGATTTGGACCAACATCTCTGAGGGATGTTGATTGACACCAAGAACTAAGGTATTGTCTAACCCAGCACAGGCAAGGTGTGCCTAATAAAATGGCCAGGCACATTCAAAGCATCTTTTAAAATATTGAACCATTGACAGGATTGAAAGTGCCCCTGAATCAGTTCTGGCTGAGTTTGAGGCCCTGTGATGGGTGGGATTAGTTTTAGTCTTGGCCTGAGAGGAGGATGTAAACCAGCTTTAGCCAGACTTTCAGCAGAGGTCTCATGAGTGTCCCTCTGGAGCAGAAGAAGCTGTAAATTCTGTGTTTCTGCTGTACCAGCCTGTTATTTTGGTGTTATCCTCCCTCACAGAGGTGTCTGCCCTGTCTCGTTGTCACACTGACTGGATTTCTCAGAGTAATTGCTGCTGCTGTGGAGCTAAAACCATGAACCAGTGAACAATAATGGAGACAGCTTGTTATGTTTCCTGTCACCATGGTAACCGATGTCATGTTTAACTCTGTGTTCGTTTCTTTCAGCGACGACGGCAGATCGTTTCTACAGGATTGACCGAGCTCAGGTGAGTTATTTCAGTGTCCTGTCAACAGCAGCTCTCTGTATATATTTAATATGTGAGCCTTTAAAGCAGTGGTTTAACTGTGAGTTTATCTCAGGTCTTAGTTTTTCATTAACATAATGGTAGATAGGGATATGGTCACCTTTCAAAATAAAACACTGCTCTATGTAAGTCTTTCAAAAAGTGTCTCTCTGACCTTAATTTTGTCTGTTAGGCCGTGGGAAGCCTAAACAACCAGCCACAGAGGGCCTGTTAGCATGTAGCCTGACCGAAAAATCCACGTTTCAGTGTCCACAGCAGCTCCTCCCTCTAGAGCAGGGGCGGAGCCAGACTTTTTTAAATGGGGGGAACAAGGGGTAACATAGGTTTAATAAGGGGACCGCAAACAAATTTGGCTGTGCTGTTGCTGCAGTTACACTAAACGCATCGGGTCCTGAATTTAAGAGTTATGCAGTGGTGTTTAGAACCACTTCCTGTGCATCCATTTCAAAATAAAACCTGAAAAGGTTACATATTCAATGTCCCAGTTCTTATGCTCAGTAATTTCTTGGTTTTGGTCTTCTTTCCATTTAATGATACGATTGTGGGTGGAGACTTTACACAATGATTGAAATCAGTAAGGGCCAAGACAACTGGACTAGAGACCTCGATCTTTGTCTTTTTAAGCAGCTGTAATGTTAGTGAATCAGTAAAACTGTAAAACTCCCTCAAACCTGACCCCTTGACTTATCATGAAAGTTCTCCCTCCTCCAGGTTTTTGTAAAACCTGCAGCCGTGCTCGCAGATGTCCGCTGCTCCATGAGCCTGAAACAGCTGAAGTCCTCGCGGCTGCTTAATTATTCCAAAGTTTGGGTGGAGGAGGCGTATTTGGCACATTACTCTGACATGTGGTCGGTACAGGGCAGGTACAGGAGCTGTGTGAGTGCGTCTGACTCCTGAGCCTTGTTAAGATTCTGCTCTGTGCTGGTCTGGACTCAGGTTCAGTGTTTAACTGTCAGAGATGAGATCTGTTCCTCTGCCACTTCCACACACGACTGCACGCTGGCTGGTTTTAATCTGACAGGGGAACTTTCCTCAGAGAGCAGGAGGAGGAGGTGAAGAGACACCTCAGAGTGTCGATGCTCCAGGACATGGACTTCATGGAGATGACCTCCTTCATACTATCTGCTGCTTTATTTAAAGGGATACAACAACTTTTTTTTTCTTTTCGTGTCTTGCCTCACTCCTGAGTCCATGACAAGCAGATAGACTCCATCCTTTAGACTGTGTGCAGTAACAAGGAAGAGACGGACAAAGCTCGCCCATCGCTAACTAGCTTAGCTCAAACACTGGGAGTCAATGGGTAGTGTTAGCCTGCCTCTGCCTACAGTCATCAAATAAACTCATCAGCAACTCTAAACGGTCCTTTGTGCTTGTTGCGACTCGTTTTTTTTTTTTTTTTTACCATGTTATGTTATCTTCTACTATCACCATATTATCTTCTTCTACTCCTAAACAGAGGTTTAGTTTTGTTGACCTACTTCCGCGGTGGTTTGCTCTAGAGATGTGACACTCGCGAACAAGTTGAGTCTTTTGAACAGCTTTTTTAAGTGAACAATTCGCAGCTGTGAATTCTTAAATGCAAATTGCCTGAAAATTTAAGAATGGCTCGCAAACAAACGGCTCACTCACAACTGTGAATCTGTTCTCATCGTTCACTTAAAATAGTCGTTCAAAAGACTCAACTCATTTGCGAACGTCATATCTCTAGGTCAACAAAACAAAGCCTCTGTTTAGGAGCAGAAGAAGATAATGCGATGATAGTAGAAGATAACGTAACATAACGCAGTTACGAAAACGAGTCACAACAAGCACACAGGACCGTTTAGAGTTGCTGAAGAGTTTATCTGCAGAGGCAGGCTAACACTTCCCATTGACTCCCGGTGTTTGAGCTAAGCTAATTAGTGATGGGCGAGCTCTGCCCGTCTCTTCCTTGTTACTGCACGCACAGTTGAAAGAATGGTGTCTATCTGCTTGTTAAGGACTCAGGAGTGAGGTATGACAGGAAAAGGAAATAAATGTTGGCGTATCCCTTTAAAGAGGTCATATCCTGCTTTTTCAAGTGTCTTATACCCGTTGGAGTGTTTAGTAGCTGCCTGAAATGGCTGGTTCCCCCGATTAGATGTCTCATTATTGTTATGTAAGAAGTTTGAGCCCATCGGCTTGGATCAAAAGAAGCTAAAGAGAATGCAGAGCCATTGAAAACATGCCAGTTTGTAGAACAAACTCTCTCCAAAACATGTCAGAAGTGGAGTGAAAAAAGTTCATGCAGAGATGCTCTCAGTATTCATCTATGCTAATTGCTCGCACAGGGTTGGACTTCCTTTTGTCTTTCCTTTTACTTACAGGAATAGAAAGTTTTGAACATCTCTGTAACCATGACAACAGACACAGTTTGCTGAAATTCAACCGTTAACTTTTAAACTCATCACACAGGCATGACGTTGGCCCTTAATACACAGAAATGATGAATCCCAGTGTTTAATATCCTAGAGTTTGTGAACCTCTAGTAGCATTATTCCCGAGGGTCTTTACAAAATACACAAAGATGTCCGTCCACTGTAGTTTTGTTCTTTAAAAGATTGATCCACTGAGCCCTCAGAGTCGGTCAAAACCTCTTCCCCATGGCTAAGGGTCAGCCTGTCGCTGACTTGACGTCTGCTGACAAACTATCAAATCATTGATGAAAGAGTCCAGCTGGTCCAGAACTCAGTGTTATGATATGACCTACTGCTAGCTTACTTTCAGCTCCGTGTTACAAAATATGTCCCCACAGTGTAGAACTGAAGACACGGTCTGTTTGTGAAATACTCATGTGGTCTTCTTACCGCGCTGGATCGAGCACCTTATGATTTTATTTCTTCTTCTGACGGCTAGAGGCCTATTTGGAAACCACCCAAAGTCCTCTTAAATCTGCTCGACACTGGACAGAATTTGTTTTTGGCCGGAGATCAATCAATGCAGAAGGAAATCTGTCTGAACACGGAGCTGTCGGAGCCAACAAAGTCTAATAAAGTCCGACTAATTGGCTCAAAATTAATGAGCGGCTGTGTGGATACATCAATTTTATCTATTTTCGTCACGTAATTGGATTAATTTGCCTAAACCATTTTACAGAAAAATGAATTAAGTATGTCAATTAAACTACAATCCCAATTCCAATGAAGTTGGGATGCTGTGTAAAACATAAATAAAAACAGAAAACAATGATTTAAACCCTTTTCAACACATATTCAATTAATACACCACACATATTCACTCATTTTGAATTTAATGCCTGCAACTTGTTAAAAAAAGAGTGGGGACAGAGGGAATGAAAGAAATGCCTACCTCTCAAAAGATTTTCTTATTTTCATGACCTCAGCCAAACAGATTTTTCTTGCTGTTTGTTTAAAATCCTCATCTGTTCCTCTCTTGTACAGGAACATCTGAACTACGTGTCAGAAATCTCCCAGGAGGAGATCTTCATCCTAGACCCAGAGTTGGTAGTTATGACAACAGTGGGCACCTCCCCCTCCGCCATGCCGGACCTGGTTAACCCCGCCTCAAAGCTGGAAAACAGCGGGTAGGTCAGATGCCAACACACTTAAGGGGAAGGCCATTTGCAATATCATGCCTTCGTAGATGTATGTTGCTGTGGACAAAATGCTCTGCTTAATGAGATTGTAATATTGTAGCATTAGCTCAATTTACAGAGCCTTCACACAAAAGTGCAGCGACGAAGTTCTGCTATATTTACATCCTGAGACATTCACATTAATTCTGGAAGGTTTCTGCATCTGTGTCAAATCACACTGCAATACAGATTCGTGCAACACGGCGTGCGCCCTGACGTACATACAAAAAGGCAGAGACGCTCTCTCACGGCGCTCCTGTCTCCCACCAAGTCCTTCTTCCAGAACAAAGAGGGTGTCAACACCTTCACCCATTCTGTCTTCAGGATGTTCACAGTGGAGGCGATATTTTACAGTGGGGTGAATAATAGGCCTTGAAACAGCAATATGAATTGGACTATTGTTTCAGATAGAAGGTGGCATGGGCTGTGCCCTGTTATAAAAGTTTCAGTTCTTTCGTGATGACACCTCAGGGCATCCAAAAGGCGGGAGATCAGATCTCAACATATAGAGAGAAGAAGAAAACAACCTTGGCAGCATCCGTATTTCCTCTACAGCCTGAGTTTAAAGACCCATCAAGACCTCAACAGAAAGATCTGACTATGAAGAAATCTCCAGAAGTTTGAGCTTCCCCTGAGGGTTTTGATTTCTCACTTCTCCTGTGAGAAATCATAAAGCTCGGGCCTTTTTCTGATTAGAGCATGATGAGGTTGTGCTACCAAAAATATGACCACAGAGTTGCTTCGCCATTTCACTTCTAATTAACATTGCTTTCACACTCAAACTTCAGCGTGCTCGGTTTGGTTTGGGGCTGAAGTTATGACATTGTTTCATTTTTCTTCTGTTTTTTTTTTTTTCCGCACTGTTTCACACTCTGTCAGGTGAGCCAGGGAACAGCTCCTCTGCATTGTGTTCCCTCCACATGTCCAAGCTCCTCACCCTTTCTCCAAGGGACTTAATCCAATCAGACCTAATTTGGTCATGTAGAAAGTAGAGACAAGTTAGGAATATATCCAATCACAGCTGCTTTGGTTGTGTGGAAAGGTTGGATGAGTTAAGAGGGACATCCAATCACAGCTGCCTTAGCTTGGTGGTGGTGGGATAAGTTGTGGAGCGATCCAATCAGAGCTCCTCTCTTTATGAATTGATATATTCATGTAGAGCAGGTTCACTGTTTGTTGTCAGTTCTGGTATTGTAACTGAGATGCTCTGCCAGGTAGCCTAAATAAAGGTGACTGCATTTCAAAGGTGACGACATTCAGATCTCAACATATAGCTTTACTAGCATTAAATAAAGGGTTATTAGATGTTTGATTTTATCCAAGTGTTAAACATGACTTCAGAAATTCAAGGAAACATAAAAAATGTCTTACCCTTTACACTTCATATTTTAGTCAACTATATTTACAGTAGATTTCATCGACTGAAATGTTGTGAAATTTCATCAACTAAAACTAGACTAAGAATGAAACAATTAAGATGACTAAATTATGACTCAAACTAAAAGATATTTTAGGCAAAAGACTACAACTATAACTAAATTAAAAAGAGCTGTCAAAATGAACACTGATGCAGAGAACCTGAAGTTTGTTGTCAAGTCCCCCTCCAAGGTCTTTCCATAGGGGGTAGCCTTTGTTTCCATGTTTTGGTCAAGCCATTAAACATCTTTATCGTTTAATGGTCCATCAGCTCAGTGTTTATCCCTCTGACGGGTGCTTAGATCTGATCCCAGCTGGACCTCGGTCAGGGCTGCAGCCTCCCTGATCATCTAACAGGAAGTCATGAAGGTGTGCGACCAGTCCAGTGTTTCTTCTCAGCACACCTACATGTACAGTATGTGATGCAGTATATGATAGAGTATATGAGGGAGTACACAGCTCCTCTGCTCATGCAGATTTCAGAGCCCTCTTCACAGTTTGAGGCGTCAGGAGCCTGTTAGAGGGCATGAAGAGGAGCAGCTCTGCTCTGAAGTGTGTGTGACAACACATGAATAATGTTTCCTATCTGCGCCTCAGAAACTGTGAAGTGTTACTACAATATTAACCACGCTGCTGTGTGTGTGGAGCAGCTCCCCTGCTCGCTTGGCCTCCCTGTGAAATCCTTTTAACCATATTTACGCACACGCATTAATCCTCACCTACAGGAACAGGTGTGTGCTAACGCTCTGCAGGCAGTGAGAAGATCGGACAGAGAGAAAAGACAATCAGAGATGGTTCATCATTTTTCAATAAACACTGATTCTCCATCGTGAGCCCGGTGTTTTTCTTGTTTTCATACTGTCTAACCCACCATCAGCACCCACATCTCTGCTTAAAGCCTCAGCAGTATCCTCTTGTTGTAAAGGGCACGCCTAAGTCCTTACAGGTTTCCCCCCTTAGTGACCTCCCCTCTGATTGTGACTGGCTGGAGTGGAGGCTAAGACCTCCTCGAGTCAACGACCAAGTCAAGAAAACAAAGTGAAGAATGCTTGAAGGGATTTTCTTAAAATTTTATACAGAGAAAATTTCAATGGACGTTTACTATATTGCCAACAGTACTCAATCCTAATCAATGAATTCAGGTGTTCCAGTCACTTCCATGTCCACAGGTGTATAAAATCATCACCTGGACAGTCAGACTGCTTCTACAAACATTAGTACAGAATGGGTCTCTCTCAGGAGCTCAGTGAAGTCCAGGTTGGTGCTGTGACAGGAGGCCACCTGAGCAGTAAGTCCTGAAATGTATGTATACTCACTACTAAATATTCCACAGTCAGCCGTTAGTGCTGTTATAACAAAGTGGAAGTGATTGAGAATGACAGCAACTCAGCCACGGAGTGTTCAGCCACGTAAAATCACAGAGCAGGGTTAGTGGATGCTGAGGGTCAACATTCTGCAGAGTCAACAGCTACAGACCTCCAGACTTCATGTGTCCTTCAGATTAGCTCAAGAACAGTGCAGAGAGCTTCATGAACGGGTTTCCATGGCCGAGCAGCTGCATCCAAGCCATACATCACCAAGTGCAATGTAAAGTGTTGATGCAGTGGTGTAAAGGCCTATGCTCAAAATATCAATATGGCAAAATACCGTCATGGACTTCTTGCCAATACGTGTATCGATACAGATTCTACAGAATCAATGTGGCCTCAGATGCTGTGACAGCTGTTGTTGATGCACTTTGGGTGATGTTATCAATGGCAAAGTTCTAAGTCGAATCCAAGCTACATGATGAAGTACATGTTCAAAATTTTAACTTAAGTCTAAAATCTTTGAGGACCTAATTTTAAGTGTCTTGAGTTGTAGAACAATCTTTTTATTTTTGTAATGAAAAACTACTAAAGTTGTTGGGAATTCTGACCAATAAAGGAAAAAATGTACGTAATTTGTGCTTATCGGGATACGTATCGTATCGTGAGGCTTCTGGAAATACTCAGCCCTATAAAGCACACTGCTGGACTCTAGAGCAGAGGAGATGTGTTCTCTGGAGTGACCAATCACGCTTCTCTGTCTGACAATCTGATGGATGAGTCTGGGTTTGGTGGTTGCCAGGAGAACAGTACTTGTCTGAAGTTTGGTGTGGTTCCAGTGAAAGGAACTCTGAATGCTTCGGCACACCAAGACATTTTGGACTATTTCATGCTCCAGCTTTGTGGGAACAGTTTGGGGACGGCTCCTTTCTGTTCCAACATGACTGAGCACCAGTGCACAAAGCAGGTCCATAAAGACATGGATGAGGGAGTTTGGTGTGGAAGAACTTGACTGGCCTGCACAGAGTCCTGACCTCAACCCCATAGATCTCCTTTGGGATGAATCAGAGAGGAGACTGTGAGCCAGGCCTTCTCGTCAAACATCAGCGTCTGACCTCACAAATTCTCCTCTGGAGGAATGGTCAAAATTCCCATAAACACTCCTAAACCTTGAAGAAAGACTTCCCAGAAGAGTTGTTATAGCAACAAAGGGACCAACATCTTATTAAACCTGGATTAAGAATGAATTCCAGTTCATGTACGTGTGAAGGCAGACGACGGAATACTTTTGGCAGTATAGTGTAGGTCAAAGGTGAACAGGTCATACATCATGGCTAGAGAGCCTTTAGATTCTTCCACTGGTGTGGTCATAAAAGGGTAGTTCTCCTGATACCAGCGACAGCTTGTTCTGTATTTTATTTAACACTTCAGATTGTTGCATGGAAATAAGTCCAGATATAGATAATTACAGCAATTAACCAAAACAATAACAACTGAAAGCTTTCAGGTCGTTGAAAAGACACTCCGTTCATGCTAATGCGAGGGTCTGGCTGCTCCAGATCACATAATGTATCCGTCCTCTCGTTGTCGGCGCCGCTCTTCTGTTCTGTTACAGTGATGGATGCTAATCATGCTAAGTGGACATCACGCTCTAATCGCCCTGACCCTTGTTAACAGGTTTGATTGAACGGATGGAGGTGTTTTTACTTTCCATGGAGGTCTGATCCGTGTGAAATCAAATAAAGATGGTGGTTAAATAATGAACCTGACTGATGATGACGATGATGATGATCCTCCTCGTGTTGGAACTCCGCTGAGGATATGAAATGTAGAAATTAGCATACAGAACAGAGGAGGGAGTAAATAAAGTAACAGGTCCAATGTGAGGATAGGCAGAGAAACACAACCTGCTGATCCTGACAACACTTCCCTTTGGCTACGTGTATGTGTGTGTGTCTGTGTGTGTGTGTGTGAGCGTGCACGTGTGTGTTGGCGGTCTGATTTGCAATGCTGAGAGCGGCGAGTGGGAGGACGAGGAGGAGAGAGAGAGATGGTTTTAGGAGGAGAAAGATGGAAAAACAGAGAGATGGAAAGCATGTCAGAGCGCTCAAGAGTCACACCAATCTGCTGCGCACACGCACGCTCGCACACGCACGCTCGCACATAAACAGAGTAGCAGTTAGCCCACACAGGGCCGGAGTTCAGCGTTATTCCTCCCACCATAATTACCTCTCTCTCTCTCTTTCCTCGGCCTCTCTCCATCCCTCTGTCTCTCTGACGAACTCACTGAAAGACACCTACACACCAAACAGTGTTTTTGTCCTGATGAATTCGAGCTGATGGCTTCGCAAGCTGGCGGCGAGCGCTTTTGACATCAGGCGTAAATCTGTTGATGCAGACGACGGGCAACGCAACAGCAGGCGGACGCTCATCGGGGCAAAGTGCGAAATATCTGTGTGGAAACAAACTTGACTCTGATTTACGAGATGTGCAGGAATTTGATCCCAGTTTGTTCGATCAGGGGTTAAAGGTCACATTTCAGATTCGGGCGTCATGACCTAATATCACATCAGGGTGTTTTTATGGCTCCACGTCCGGAGAATTTGTGTCTATGGGTGTGTTGTTAAGTTCACACTCACTCACTGTAAATATGTGCAGGTAGAGACCTTGTGAGTGCGATACTTCAAAATGGCTTAAGCTAGGGCTGGGCAATATATTGTTTAAATCAATTAATTTGAATTATTTTCTACAGAAGATTTAAAAATTAAAAATCAAGATAATTTCTTGACTTACTCCAATTGTAAGTTGCATTGTTTGAAAATTTAAATACAGAAAATTAACAGTTTTATGAAGGTAGGCCCTGTCAGGTTTTGCACAAGCACTTTTTATAGGCTTGTATTTGTTTTTCTTTATGTGATCAAATATTGATCAGAGAGTTCGATGGTAATACGGTGAAAATAGCTCAGCTTTCAGTGTTTATGCAGACAAACCTGTCTGCATTTGAACTACATAATCAACATTTTATGACACACACTTTAACTTTAAGGGGGAAATTCTGTTTGGCTTGGGAATGTATTGTGACAACATAAAGGTAAAACTTGATTCATGCATGTTTGTGTAACAGTATCTTTATTTTTGAGAGAGAGAGAAAAAAATCTATTAAAATCGTAAATGGAATTTTATTTTTAAGCCATATCTCCCAGCCCTAGGCTCAGATAAGCTAAGCTAAAGCTAAGCTGAGACGACATGTGCAGTATGGCAGCATCCTCCTTTGATAATCACATGTTTTTGTCCAATTCTTTCTCAGGTCTATTGGCAAGATGGAGGACAAAGATAGTTATACTACATCAGCAAGGTCTTTCCCAGGCAAACGTGGGCTGTTCAAGCTACTTTGGAGAAGAACAAAATAAAAACAGGCATGATCGAGGCCTCTTCTTTATGTCACTATCAAATTACCTTTTTTGGTAAAGCTGATAATTAAATGCCATTGTTGGTGAAATATTGACCTTCTTACAAGCACGTCCGTAGTGGTTTGCACTAGAGATGTGACGTTTGTGAACAAGTCGAGTCTTTTGAATGATTCTTTTTTAAGTGAACAATGAGACTGGTTTGCAGTTGTGAGTGAGCTGTTTGTTTGTCTAAAATGAAAATGAAACGGCTCACTCACAACTGCGAATCAGTTCTTACTGTTCACAACAAAGAGTTGTTCAAAAGACTCGACTTGTTTGCAAACGTCACATCTCTAGCGCAAACCTCTGCGGAAGTAGGTCAACAAAATAAAGCCTCTGTTAAGGAGTAGAAGAAGATAATACGATGATAGTAGAAGATAATGTAATATAATACGGTAAAAAAATGAAGAGTTTATCTGATGACTGTCAACAGAGGCAAGCTAACACTACCCATTGACTCCCAGTGTTTGAGCTAAGCTAGTTAGCAGTGGGCGAGCTCTGCCCGTCTCTTCCTTGTTTCTGCACGCACAGTCTAGAGAATGGAGTCTATCTGCTTGTCATGGACTCAGGAGTGAGGCAAGACAAGAAAAGAAACAAAATTTGTCATATCCCTTTAAGGCTACAGAAAGTCCCCAAACCAGAGGGTCACAGAGGTCGACTTTGTAAAGGTTACCTCTGACAAAAATGATGAACAAGCTTCATTTCTTGAGGCTTTTTTTTCTTGAGGTGTGTTTTGGCTCAGGGGAGGACAAAGATGCAGCTTCAGGTCTGCAGTGGACAGTTACTGTCCTCACATGGTCATGGTTTTGCTGTAAATCCTCCAGACTGGTTAAGAGCCTATTAAAGTTTTCCAGCCTCCACAGTCCTGCAGGCAGATGTTTCCTCTCTGATGGGCATCATTATCTTCATTTTGCTCTTAATTATCAGTATTCAGGGGGAAAAGTCTCTGCAATTAAAACTGTGTGAGGAAGTACCTGGTCTTTCAAAGTGTTTTCTGTACTCTCACTGACACATCAGATCAGGATCAGGGGTCTCCAGCTGGACCACAGGACATCCCAGGTGACAGCGGACAGAGCGTTGAGGGCTGATGTCAGATATATCCATGAACCCGTGGGTGGAGGCAGCAGCAGCAGCAGCAGCAGCCTCTGTCCTCCTGGCTGTGTCTGTGTCAGTGTGAGATCTCCTCAGGACCGGCTGTGTCTTCACATCAGTCAGGAGAGAAAACTTTCCTCAGTACTCGCACTGACAGGTCACACCGGGGGCTGGGTGTTGGTGGCAGTTTTTAGTAAATATAGGAGGTTTGTTTTCTGGGAAGCAGATGATGTGCACAGCGATATCAAAGATTGACACGGAGAGCTGATGAGAGGGGGGAGTGAATCTGGAATGAGGACTAAAGCTGGTTAGAGCTTCATTTTGTCTTTAATCAGTGGTGCAGCTCCGTTAAACGGAAACTAGACAACATTCATTACACTGTGTGCAGTCACACAGAAGAGACGGGCAGAGCTCCTCCACAGCTAATTAGCTTAGCTCAAACACTGGGAGTCAGTGGGAAGTGTTAGCCTGCCTCTGCCTACAGTCATCAGATAAACTCTTCAGCAACTCCAAACGGTCCTGTGTGCTTGTTGTGACTTGTTTTTTATAGTGTTATGTTACGTTATCTCCTACTATCATCATATTATCTTCCTCTACTCCTAAACAGAGGCTCTGTTTTGTTGACCTACTTCCACAGTTGTTTGCGCTAGCGATGTGACATTTGCAAACTAGTCGAGCCTTTTGGACAACTCTTTTAAGTGAATGATGAGAACTGATTCGCAGTTGTGAATTCTTAAATGCAAATTGCCTGCAAATTTAAAAATGACGAATAGCTCAGTCACAACTACGAATCGATTCTCATCATTCAAAAGATTCAACTCATTCACGAACGTCACATCTCTAGCACAAACCACTGCAGAAGTAGGTCAACAAAAACAAAGCCTCTGTTTTAGAGTAGAAGAAGATAATATGATGATAGTAGAAGATAATGTAACATAACGCGGTAAAAAAACAAGTCACAACAAGCACACAGGACCATTTAGAGTTACAGAAGAGTTCATCTGATGACTGTAGGCAGAGACAGGCTAACACTTCCCATTGACTCCCAGTTTTTTTGCTAAGCTAATTAGCAGTGGGTGAGCTCTGCCTGTCCTTTCCTTGTGACTGCACACACAGTCTAAAAAATGTTGTCCATCTGATTGTCATGGACTCAGGAGTGAGGCAAGACATGAAAAGGAAAAAGAAGCTACATATCCCTTTAACTTTAATACCATATCAGGACTGAAAATATGATGTTTTTTTAATAAAAGAAGATTGGGCTGTGTATCAGTTGTGTGAATAGCAGCTGGCCTGCTCCTCAGCCACGACACATGTGCTGTAAAAGCTCAAGTCCATTTCCAAAGAGTCAGTGTTCTCTTAACTCCTGCAGAGCAAACTGTAAACTGGTGATTTTTGTGTTTCTAAATGACCCAGGTCTTTACCAAGATGTGGTCCCTTTTCTCTGCCAATCTGCACAATCTCACAAACACTGACAGCAAAAAGCTCTGACAGTCAAAAAGGAGTCTGCTGAGAGTTTGAGGATGTCTGCGATTTGATTCCAGACTTCTCTGTGGAAACATCTTTGCTTCTTCAGGGTTTGAAAATCCTGTGAGAAACTCTCAAACCCTCAACTTTTACCCTTTGCCACTACTTCAAACTGCTTTTCTGACTTCTTCTTCTCCGCTCTGACGCTGCTTTTATCCCACTCATGCTCATTATCTGTGTTCAACTTTTTTAACCCGTTAATAACAGGCTAAACTTGAGAAAGTTAAAATGAAGGTTGTTGACATTTTTAAAGGCAGGAGGCATCATTAAAGCTGACATTAAAATGGCTTGAAAAGTTCTGGAATAATATTTTTTACTGTTGTTAATCCATCGTTCTCATAGAATATGAGAGTTTCAGATACACAGAGCAGAGAACTGCTCCATTCCTGAAGGTGTCTGCAGGCTGGAGACCTTTGTGAAGAGGTGTTACAGGAAACTTTCCCTCCTCTGAGTCTGTTCATTGGTTCTGTGTCTTGTGTTTTGTGTAGTTTGTCCCAGAGGCAGCGAGTGAACAGTGACAGCTCTGCAGCCGAAGCTTTGGCTAATGACTCTGCACCTAAGCCCAGCAAACTCACCAGGTAACCAACCCAACACGGTCAAAATTATGAGGCTTAGGGAGGATTTTTCAATACAGAAGAAGGAAGTTTTGTTTAATATTATGGATGGAGCCTTTTAGATTTGTTCAGAAAGTGGTTGATGCTAATGCTACTCTAATGATGGTGCATTACATTTGAATTACGTCACAGATTATTGAGTTCCAGCTGCAGCAATACAGACCAAATCAGCACAACGGCAAGATGCAGAAATCAGCCTTAAGAATGTTTAGTAACAACAAATGCTTGTGATGATCTATCTATCTATCTATCTATCTATCTATCTATCTATCTATCTATCATCTATCTATCTATCTATCTGCCGATCAATCAGAAGGACCTATTGGTCCTCATTAATCTTGATAGATGTTTCTTATTGGTTGTCCGACTGGATCATTGATCTCTGGTTTGTTTTTTCCAGGGCGGGCTGTATCCACCGTTCAAACACCACAGCAGCTGACTTTAAACCAAAACAGAGGTCAGTACATCGTTAGTTATCAAATTAACACGAGTACACTTCAGGAAAATGAACATGAGTTTTTCTTCAGTTCTGAATTTGACTCCCTTGGTTTGGCTGCATGGTGGTGCAGCAGGTGGTGGTCAGGTCCTTTCTGTGTGGAGTTATTTTCTCCTTGCGCATGTGCAGGTACAGTGGTTTCCACCAGTGACAAAAAACATGCTTGTTAGCATAATTCAATGTGCATACTCCATAGGGACTTGTGTTCACCTTAAATTCTAAAATAATGAAGAGTTGGTAGCTCCATCTGCAGCCCTAGCTTCAATGTCACAATGTCATTGTTTTTGAACAGACTCGTTGCTCATTTGTACAAACTGGTATCTATTGGATAAACAAGACTTAAACCAATCTAAAGCAGTCCCTGTAATCCCTAGTAATGCCTCTAATCTCTGTAGATGAACATTATGATCTATGGTGTCAAAGGCTGCACTGAGATCTAGCAAGACAAGTACAGAGAGAAGTCTCTCATCTGAAGCTGAGAGTAGATTGCTAGTTACTTCAACTGGAGCAGTCTCTGTGCTGTGGTGAGCTCCAAATCCTGACTGAAAGTCCTCAAACAGGCTGTTGTTCTGAAGAAAGTCACGTGGGTGATTAACCACTACTTTCTCGAGGATGACTGCCCTGAAGACACACCAGTGGGCCTGATTGGATAATTGATCAGCTAATCAATATATCAACATAAGCTGCTGTTTTTCTTCACCCTGGATCAAACCAAGTATCCAACAAAGTGAGACAGATAGTTTGGATCAAACCAAACATGTGGGTGTCCTGTCACCCAGAATGGATGAAAGTGCAAGAATATGCAAACCAGGTCAAAGAAACAGAGTCAGACTTAAAAGTTTTGAACAATGCTGGAGTTTGTTCAGGGTGAAAACTCTAACAGGATTACCTCTTCTCAGGATCTTCCCTCCTTTGAGCAACCAGTTTTTGAGATCTGGTCCATCTGATAGCTGATCAGGTTTATTCTGAACACCTGCACCCCGCAGATATCAGACGCTGGATTTGATTTGGTGCTTATTTCTGATCACATCAGAATATCAAGCAGCCGGTAAACTCTGAGTTTGTTTATCAGTGTCTCGGTCTCAGATTTGATCAAACACACTCGTCCCATCTCAAACATTTATCAGTGGGTGTGTGTTAATATCTGAGTGTGTGTGACTTTAAGGTGTTCGTTCATTACTGGGCAGACTTCTTGTGATATTGTCAGTCTGACTGGAGCGTGTGTCACATCCCTCCGCTCATTAAAACACAGCCACGCCGTTAAAGCAGAACACTCTCTGCTCATTAAAACACACAGCTCCCACTAAACGCCGACTCGGGTTTACTCTGAACCCTCAAAGGCCCGTCGGACAGCGTGGTCATGCATGAGGTCCACAGCATCGTCTGTGTCTGAGGCAGAGCTTGGCCATTAGAGGTACACCTAAAAGTTTCTGTTCTACCTCAAAAAGTCATCATGGGGCCTCAGGTCTTTACCGATATCAGGATAATTGGCCGTCCCTGTGAGGACTTTTTGCTCCCTGTCCTCATGTGGTCCCTGTCCTCATGTGGCCCCTGTCCTCATGTGGACCATGTCCTGCTCTAACTTCAGCTTAAACTCAGTTTTTAGTGTCAAATTCATTTTCATAACTAAGATTCATATGCTAGAGTTAAAACAAACCCTGATCCACCTCTGTTCTCACTCTGCCAGATACTCTCTGCTGGAGCCTCATGTTGGCCCAGGCCAGGTCTACTCTGTGGTAATTGGTCAGCTCAGCGCTGCTCAGTGTCATGTTTTCAACAACTCCACATTCATTTTAATGTCTCTGGCCAGCTAGTGCCAATGGGCTTAATCTAAGTCAGATCTCAAGTCATTGAAGCCAAGTCAAGTCTCACATCTTTTAGGCCAAGTCCAAATCAAGTCTTCATTTGTTGAGGTCAAGTCCCAGTCTAGTCTTTAAGGCTTAGTCCAAGTCAAGTTTTAAGTCTTTGAGGCCAGGTCCAAGTCAAGTCTCACAACTTTTAGGCAAAGTCCATGTCAAGTCTTAATTCTTTGAGGCCAAGTTCAAGTTAAGTCTCACAACATGTAGGCCAAGTCCAAGTCAAGTCTTAATTCTTTGAGGCCAAGTTCGGGTCAAGTCTCACACATTTAGACCAAGTCCAAGTCAAGTCTTAATTCTCTGAGGCCAAGTCCAAATCAAGTCTTCATTTGTTGAGTGAAATTCCCAGTCAAGTCTTTAAGGCTTAGTCCAAGTCAAGTTTTAAGTCTTTGAGGCCAGGTCCAAGTCAGGTCTCACAACTTTTAAGCAAAGTCCATGTCAAGTCTTAATTCTTTGAGGCCAAGTTTGGGTCAAGTCTCACAACATTTAGGCCAAGTCCAAGTCAAATCTTAATTCTTTGAGGTCAAGTCCAAGTGAAGTCTTCATTTGTTGAGGTTAAGTCCCAGTCAAGTCTTTGAGGCCAGGTCCAAGTCAAGTCTCACAAATCTGGGACCAAGTTCAAGTTAAATCTTTCATCTGTGAGGCTAAGTCCAAGTCAAAGTCTTGCATCTTAAAGGCCAACCCCAAGATAAGTCTTAAGTCTTTGAGGCCAAGTCAAAGTCAAGTCTTGCATCTTTTAACCCAATTCAAAGTCAAGTCTTAATTCTTTCAGGCCAAGTCAAGTCTCAAGTCATTGAGGCCAAGTCCAAGACACTAGTCTTTGAGGCCAAGTCCAGGTCTAGTCTTAATTTTTTAATGCCACCTCCAAGACAAGTCTCAAGTCATTGATGCCATATCCAAGTTAGGTCTCGCATCTTTGAGGCCAAGTCTAAGCAAGTCTCACAACTCTTAGGCCAAGTCCAAGTCAGGTCACAAGTCTTTAAAACCAAGTACAAGTCAAGTCTGCATCTCTAAGGCCAACTCCAAGTCAAGTCTTAATTCTTTGACGCCAAGTCCGAATCAAGTCTTGCATGTTTAAGGCCAAGTCCAAGTCAAGTCTTCAGTCTTTTGGGCCATGTCCAAGTCAAGTCTCACACCTTTAAGGCCAAATCCAAGTCAAGTGTTTATTCTTTGAGTAATAGTCAAGTCTTGCACCTTGAGACCATGTCCTAGTGAAGTCTTAAGTCACTGAGGCAAAGTCCAAGTCAAGTCCTTATTCTCTGAAGTCCAAGTCAAGCTTTGCATCTTAAATCTTAATCTGGTATTGAGTAAATATTTCTTTGTTAATATTTCAATCCAAAACATATCTGATAAACTTGATCAAATTCTGTTATGTAAAAGCATTCATAAGCACTCAACATCTGCTGTTACCACGGCAACCACAGGCTTAGGCAGCCATGGGTTGGAAAATCGGAGCATTTTAAAAAATACTCGCCTATTGTGTGGAAATGTCCTCAGTCAGTTTGAGTTTCAAGTCTGGACCTTCAGCTGTTAATGAGAGAGTCTTAGGATCAGTTTTGGGCACCCTCCCTGCCCCACATACTGGCCTATTATGCAGGGGATGCTGGTGTCCCTCACGGGCAGTCCCATGAGAGGTGCTGTTGGGAAATTTTGGTTACTTTTTGTTCCAAATTGATCATTTTACTGAAATAATTTGATCTCCTCGCTGTCATTTATGCTTTTTTCTATTTTCCAGTGAAATGTAAACAAAGTACCTCCTACCTCCTTAGTGTTTCTGTAGAGGCTGTTGAAGGTTTAAAAAATCATCTTCCTCTTTAAAGTAAAGCTACAACTAATCTGATTCTGTTTGTGGATGTTATTTAATCAATCAGCTCTGATATCTCTGTGAGCTGCTGCAGGTTGAAGTAATCTACAGTTGCAGCCCCAAAGCTCTTCACACCCATAACTCCAAATGTGTCCAAAGAGGCCCCTGAAAACACTGGAAACCCCCTTTAAAGCTCACCACACAGTGAATCATGGAGCAGAGATGATCTGAGCAGCGTGTGCGTGGACGAGTGTGTGTGATCGTGTGTGTTGGAGTGTTTTCAGCTCCACAAATGGCAGCAGATGTAGAAACGGTAAGTGGTTGAACAGCTCTTCTGATGTGTTTTACTCTCCCTCTCTCTGCAGGATGGAAAAGAGCTCCAAAATGATCGAAGCGGAGAAGGAGAGAGAGAAAGGTAACATGAAAACACAGGAGCCTTTTTGTCTTATTATACGGTGAACCACCAAGAATCAACAGAAATGTGTGGCTTCAGCAGGACTTTGTCGGAGGGGAAACGCTCCTACTCACTCTTTTGTGCCCCCTGCATCAGCCTTTATATCTTATACGTGGTCTTAAGTCTAAAACCTGGTCTCAAGTCTGTGGTCAGAGTGATTCTGCTATTATTTAGAGAGATCGACAAACATCTGCAAGTTTCAAATACACTTTCCTGAGCTTGTTTCACTTACAGGTCCACAGCAGCAGACCTCCGCTGTCAAATATCAGGGCACTTGTAGAAAAATTCAGGTTCAAGTTTGAAACAGGACGGAGAGCTGAGACAGCTTTGCTTTGTGATGCACTCCTGTGTGCTATTCCAGTGCGCTCCAGTGTGCATAATACTCCCAGAAAGAAGGAACCACTTAATTAAAGATCTCTATGAATGTTCACAGATTATAAAACAGGTGAAACCAGAGAATTTCAATATTATTAACTTAACAAGAGTCTTGACAGACTTGCTGCTGCTCCTTGGAGACTTGACTTGGACTTGCATTAAGTAACACGTGCCCTTCTCTGCCAGCAGTCCTAGCATGGTTGAGGAATGATGTTATATGGACATGGACAGGACACTACTTAGTATGTTACAGACATTATTTTGAGATAAAAAAAAACATAGTTACCTTTGATGTATGGCATGGACGGGCAACTTGCAGTCCACGGACCCAAAGTGCAGTCCCTAAGTTAAAATTAAACTTGAGGAAAATACTATTCTAAAATCTGCAATGAAGGATTTTAAGGAAGTTTCCACAACTGTATGAATAGAAACCAAACCATTATTATTTGCTAACTTATGTTTCATTTTCTTTCAGATTTATTTAAATGATTATTTCTTGATTTCTTCTATTTAGATTTTTTGGCAATAAATGCAATTAGTTGGATTTGTTCTTTTAACACTAATATATCAATAATGTTGAAATGAATATGAAGAAATTAAATCTAACTAAATCACGTTCAATACCAAGCTAGTAAGTTGTTCACTGCTCTAGAAAAAGAATCTTGAACAGGTTTTATTCATATGTCTACCTTTTAAGTTTCAGATTAAAAGTAGCTTTGTTTCCTTAAAAAAATTCACCCTACTTTTTTGTTATTCACAATCTATTTTAAACATCTTGTCAACTGTTTGCCACAATTTTGAACAATTTGGCCCTCTGACAAAGAGAACAGTGTTTATGAGGCTAACTTCATCATCAACATTGCCCAAACTTTACTACATCACCTACAATCCTAGAGTGCCAGAGCATCATCTCTGATTGGTAGAATCTGCTGTCACCTACAAATTTTGACTACTGGCTTCCTTTACTGAAGATTGTATTGGAAAAGTGGGCGTCTCTCTTGAGCCCTGCGGTAACGATGGCCATAAAGCTCATGATATTAGCAAAATGAAATATTCAGTTGCAGTAACAGGGTTTCAGCCTGCAGGGGGCAGTCATTCTGCCTATTTGTTACTCAGTATGTTCAATTTTGATCATTTGGGCTGAAATATCAACATTTTGAATATTTTTGATCAACAGTACTGCTTAGTTTCTATTAACATACATTTCTGTGTTTGAAAAATTTAGTTTGTGGTTTATTTTTGCATTAAATGTTAAAACTAAATGGAATATTATTGTTATATTTATTAACTGGTTTAGAAAGCTTACATAATATGAGAAGAAAACTGGATGATATGGGGAAACTTGGATATTACATCAACAAAATAGAAGTCCTCTAAAACTGATATTGCATAATTTAATGTTTTAATTAGGAAAACCTGCAAGAAAATTCCTGCACACTGTTAATTTGCACAACCACATTGGCAGCATTTGGAAAACAAAAGGATTTACAGGACTGAAATTATAATCTAGGGAGTTTTAGTCTTATATATCTAAAAGTTTGTGACAAAGGTCATAATGATGGAGCATTAATTCAAAGATGACCAAAAGAATAACATCAAAATGAACAGGCTTGGTGTAATTATCAACATAAATGAAATCCTGTATTTTAGACACCAGAGTATAAAAAAAATAAAGTTGTAAATTAACATTATTGAAATAAAAAATATTGTTCATTTATTATATAAATTATATAAAATATAATATTTTTATTTCCTCTCTTTCCTATCTTTACATGCCATTTAAATAATAAAAACTGATTGTGTGGGACTTGACTGACTTGCAGCTGTCCACCCACAGCTGAGGCTTGGCTTGGACTTGGCCTAAAAGACTAAAGACTTGACTTGGACTACGCCTCAAAGACTTGACTTGGACTTGGCCTCAAAGACTTAGGACTTGACTTGTCTTGGCCTCAAAGACCTAAGGCTTGACTCGGACTAGGCCTCAAAAACTTGATTTGGACTTGGCCTCAAAGACTTGGAACTTGACTTGTTTTGGATTCAAGACTTTGGACTTGACTGAAACTTGGCCTCAGTGACCTTAGATTTAACTTAGACTTGGTTTCAAAGACTTGAGACTTGACTTGGAATTGGCCTCAAGGACACAATACTTAACTTTAACCTAGCCTCAAAGATGCAGGACTTGACTTGAACTTGGCCTAAATGACCTGAGGCTAGATTTGGACTTGGCCTCAAAGAGTTTATTGAAAATATCCCACAGTATTCCTTGGATTCAAGAGCAGATGATGTTCATAAGACTCCCTGACCTTCATTGTCACTGACACATGGACCTCCATGTCCCATGATCTTAGTCCAGACTTTGAGGACATCCATTAGACTCTCTGACCTTCATTGTCCCTGACACGTGGACCTCCATGTCCCCTAAACTTAGTCCAAACTTTGAGGACATCCAGTAGACTCTCTGGCCTTCTTCATCCCTGCCATATAGACCTCCATGTCCCTTGATCTTTGTCCAAACTTTGAGCATGTCCATTAGACTCCTGACCTTCATCGTCCCTGACATATAGACCTCCATGTCCCTTGATCTTAGTCCAAACTTTGAGCATGTCCATAAGACTCCCTGACCTTCATTGTCCCTGACATATAGACCTCCATGTCCCTTGATCTTAGTCCAGACTTTGAGGACGTCCATAATACTCTTTGACCTTGATCGTCACTGACATATGGACCTCCATGTCTCATGATCTTTGTCCAAACTTTGAGGACATCCATAAGACTACCTGACCTTCATCGTCCCTGACATATGGACCTCCATGTCTCATGATCCTAGTCCAAACTTTGAGGATGTCGTAATACTCACTGACCTTCTTCGTCCCTGACACATGGACCTCCATGTCCCTTGATCTTAGCCCAGTCTTTGAGAATGTCCATAATACTCTCTGACCTTCTTTGCCACTGACATATGGACCTCCATGTCTCATGATCTTAGTCCAGACTTTGAGGACGTCCATAATACTCTTTGACCTTGATCGTCACTGACATATGGACCTCCATGTCTCATGATCTTTGTCCAAACTTTGAGGACATCCATAAGACTACCTGACCTTCATCGTCCCTGACATATGGACCTCCATGTCTCATGATCCTAGTCCAAACTTTGAGGATGTCGTAATACTCACTGACCTTCTTCGTCCCTGACACATGGACCTCCATGTCCCTTGATCTTAGCCCAGTCTTTGAGAATGTCCATAATACTCTCTGACCTTCTTTGTCACTGACATATGGACCTCCATGTCTCATGATCTTAGTCCAGTCTTTGAGGACGTCCCCTCCCGTCCCTTTAATCCAGTTGTCTTCACTGTGGCAGCAGCAATGATGGCTGTACTGTAGCTGACAGCAGTAAATGTGTGTGGGAACAGAGACAGGTGCGACAGCTCCTGCGTCTCCAGACAGATTGTTTTTCTTCTCTGACACATATTTTTTCAACCTGCGTCTCCTCGCGGCTCACTTTGCATGCTGGGAGTTTTCTCTTCTGTCAGCTTCGTGGCTCTTCTTCTCTTCGGGGACTCTTGTGTTTTTGCTTCATGATCTGGTTCAGTTGTGTTTCTGTCTCTTGGCGGGGAGTTTGCCAGCAGTGTGCTTTTTTGTGTTTGATTCTAGTTTTTGGTTTTTGGAGACGAACACAACCCAGTTTCTGCGTCGGTGATTAAAGTCGATATGGAAATCAGACCCTGAACGTGCTGCAGCAGCAGAAGAAGAAGAAGAGAGGGGAGGTGATGTCCTCGGAGGGAAACAGAGCCGTCAGACCTCTGCCGTTCACAACGCAAACGCAACTCTATGTTATTATGGGATAGACCTGTTCATCAGTTCTGCTGCTCTCATTTTCAGCTTCCACATACTGTTCAGTTAAGGGATAAAACAAAAACTCAGGACAGAATTTAAATCTCACAGAACTTTACACAAATCAGATTTTGTTCTTTTTCCTGGTAGAAGTTTTAGTGCCTCTCCTGGAGCAGCTTCTGTCTCATATATTTCATATATCATGTTTCTCATATGTTTTAGGTAGCAACAGGTAACTGCTTTTTCACTTGTTGGCCTTTGGCTGATTGGACCCCACCGTTAAGAAAACAAGAGAGGAAGAATAGGGGCAAATCTGATTGGTCCATGAGACTGAAAGGAAGTTGTCACTTTCTCCAAGGGTCAAAATGGAGGTCTAATAACACCACTGCTACATTTTTTAATTAAGAAAATTTGACAAAAATCACCACTTATGGATTTTTGCTGTGCATCCACAAATACATTTAATTTATTTTGAAGGAAACACTGCACTTGAGGCTGAGGTAAAAACTTTTTGACAGGAAGATATTTGACCTAAGGCTGTTTTTTTTTTTTTATCATCAAAAATCAAGTATCTGGTCCCAGAGATATAAGTAACAATTTACAGACTCCCAAGACTGAGTCTTGACTGGTCCGTGACTGGAACATGCTGGGACCTACCCATTGCCATGACTGTATTGATATCCCGGCAATAACATGACAGAAACATAGTGACTGGTTAACTCTAAAGCCCCAGTCACACATTCCTGTTTCTCATGGCGATTGTGCACGACTGTACATGATTGGCAAGGCTGGTTTGATCGGCATGATACGGGAAGAAATGACTGTCTCCCCCCGGACACACCCTGTACATACACCATCAGTAACGCTTCTACGGCGCTTCTACAGCACTTTGGGGCGTTCTTCCTGCTTCAATTAGGTCAATACAACGATACAACAAGGATTCCATGAATTTCCATCGTGCTGACACGACGTCAGCCCGTTCGAGCCCAGTTTGCGTCATGTAAGCCCCGATTGAGCCCCGTCGCTTGCGTTTTTGTTGCATTCACTTCCTGAACTAGATACATAAGAACAACGTTCAGAAAGGATCTCATGACACATTCTGGGGGTCTTAGATAGCTTTCTGGATTGAGCCACGATCAGCCCGATTGAGCCCCGTACATGCCACGCTAATACTGTTCGCCTTAGGACAGCATTAGGCTTCTACGCCGCTGATCCGCTGATTGCATGTGCTGCTTGATCTGATCCAGATCAAGTAGCACATTCAACACGACCAAAGCACGTTTCATCAGGATCATGACAATCATGCACAATCGCCATGAGAAATGGGAATGTGTGACTGGGGCACAATGCTACTCCACCAAGGACTAGCCCATTGGATGTGTTTTTTGTGAGGAAAAAGCATGAATTTGCATGTTTGGCATGGATTTTGGGCACTCACGTTGGCTGATGTTGGCTGGTAATTGGCAGGCATTTGGCTGGAAGGGGAAGTGTAAGTGTTTGTGCTTGGGGGTGTGGGTGACCCCATAGATTTGGGAGGGTAAATGTAAAAAAAAAAAAAAAAAAAACTACTGAAACTACTAAAAGTAACTATTAGTCTATTTTCTCTGAAATTTTGCTGTTTTTAACGTTATAAAGTCGATCTTGTCACAAGTTCTACTTGTATATCAATTTGTGTGACATAAAAAAAATTGACTGCTTATGGCCCTGGGGCCACCAGTTTCCCACCCCTACCTTAGACAGTCATTTGAACTCCTTAGATTTAGGAGCAGTTCATCCTTAAGTAAAAGGTGATTACTCCGCGAGGGGGCTGGAGCCTATCCCAGCTGACATTGGGCGAGAGGTGGGGTACTCCCTGAACCAGTTCCCAGCCAATCACAGGGCCACATAGAGAGACAGACAACCACTCACACTCATACTGAAGGGTAATTTGGAGTCACCAGTCAACCTAATGAGCATGTTTTTGGTCTGTGGGAGGAAGTAGGAGTTCCAGGAAAGAACCCGCGCATGCACGGGGAGAATATGAAAACACAGAGAAAGGCCCTGACTGATACGGGGATTGAACCAGCAACCTTCTTGGTGTGAGGCATGTGCACTAGAGATCTGACATGCAAAAGCAAAGGCTAGAAATAGCTCCTTTATCTTGAACTTTGACCTATGAACCACAAACGCGTTTCTTGAACAGTTACCAGTTTTAATTCTAGATTCCTTGTTTTTAATCTTTTCATGACTTGTAATTTGATCTCTGGGACGTTCGATATTCACTCTGGCAGGCTGCATTTTGTGCAGGGGACCGTATGTGGTCCCCAGGCCACCTGTTGCCCACCCTGGCTCTAAATTGAATGTTTGAATATTTGATTAAGTTTAGCGACCCCCAAAGACCAGCAGAAAAACAGGAGGTCTCGCTCCAGCTGAGAGAGAACAGCTGATACTGTCAGTTGAGGGGGCTAAGAACTGGACCCTGAATTTGGGTCCAGTTCTCCCAGCAGGAGGACAAACCGAAGAGCAGAGCCAGAACTCAGGGCATAAGCACACTCTGATGCCCTGTTGAGATGGAGGAGGTGTGTGTGTGTGTGTAATAAAGTCCAAAGCCTCCGCTCCCCCACGCCTCCTGATCGCTCCGACACTTCAGTTTCATTTACATAATTATTTCAGAACAGAGAATCAGAGGAGAAGATTTAGATTCAGTCTGACGTTCAGTCTGTCAAACAGCCAGAACACACACAGAGGAGATTCACACACACACACACACACACACACACACACCCACACACACACAGGGACGCTCCCATAAGGGTCAGACAGGCCGCCTGCATCAAAGCAAGGAGTTCAACGGAGCAAGTGACACCTGAGTGTGATCGAGGGAGGAGGCAGAGGCTTCTTAATGAACTCCACACCTGAACTTCTCTTCCTTCCTTTTGTTGTGTCCTTCTTTCCTTCCTTTTCTCTCCTCTTGTATCCTTCCTACCCTCGGTCACTTCCTTCCTTTCAGTCATTCCTTTTCAATCATTCCTTCATCTCTTTCTGATCATTTCTTTCCTTTTCCATTCTTCCTCCTTTCCTTTCCTTGGTCTCTATCCCTCTCCTGCCTTTCCCTCCTAAGTCCTTTCCTTCATTTTCTTTTCCTTTCTTTGCATTCCTTCTCGTCCTTTTCTTTTGTTTGTTCATTTCCTTTCATTTCCTCATCCTTCTCCTCCCCTCACTTATCTTGTTTCCTTCATTCTCCTCCCTTTCTTTCATTTACTTCCATTCCCTTTTGTTCCTTTCATTTCCTTTCATTTCCTTTCCCTTCCTCACCTGACCCCACCGTATCATTCCTGTCTTTTTTTTCCTCTTTTCCTTCCATCTCTCCTTTCCTGTTAATTATTTCCTCCTTTCATCCTCTCCTCAGCTCCAGTCCTTGTCTTTTATTCTTTTTCTTTTGTGTCCTTAATTCCTTTCCTCTCCTTCCCTCTTTTCCATTGATCTGTTTCCTTTGACCTCACCCATGTCCCTCTTTTTTCTCCTTCTTCCCCTGTCTGCCTTTCTTACTTAGTTTTCTCCCTTCTTTCCTTTCTTATTCCTTACTTCCTCCCATGCTTTCTTTTATTCCTTCCATTGATTTTTAAATTCCTTTCTTCTTTCCTTCCCTGCCTTGATTTCTCTGTCCTTCTCTTCTCTTTCTTCTTCCTGATGCCCCTACCCTCTTCCTCCCTCTCTTTTACTCTTTTAACTTCTTTATTTACTCTCTCTTTTGTCCTGTTTTACTTCCTTTTTTCTCTCCTTCCTCATTTCTCTTCTTGTTTCCTCTTCTCCTTTTTCTCTCCCACAGTCCTTCTAACTTCCTTTCGTTTCCTCGCTCCTTCTTTTTATCTTCAACACCCTCAGGTTTTATTTTTTTCTTTTTGCTTGTCTCCTTCACTTGGTTCCTTTTTATCTTTCAGTAGTTTGACTTCCTCGTTTGTCTTTCCTTCCTTTTTTCTCTGTTCCCTCTCACTTGTATGTTTCATTTCCTCTTGTCTCCTCTCTCTTGCTTCCATCTTTCCTCACTTTCCTTCCCCTCTCTGCCCTTCTTACTAAGTTTCCTCCCTTCTTTCCTTTCTAATTCCTTACTTCCTCCCATGCTTTCTTTTATTCCTTCCCTTGATTTTTTAAATTCCTTTCCTTCTTTCCTTTCCTACCTTGATTTCTCTAACTGTTCCTCTCTTCTCTTTCTCCTTTCTTTCTTCTTTTACTCTTTTACCTTCTTCATTTACTCCTTGGGTCCTGTTTTACGTCCTTTTTTCTCTCCTTGTCCTTATTTCTCTTCATGTGTCCTCTTCTTCTTTTTCTCTCCCTCCTTCCCTCTCTCAGGGTCTAAATCCATCTCGTTCCTTCATCCAGAGTCTCTTACTGTCGTCGTCTGTGTTGTTTTTGATTTGTCTTGAAGCCACAAAAGCTCTTAGAGGTTTTTTTTTAAGTCTGCTCGCTCTCTCTCTCCCTTGTCTCACCCCCTCTCTCTCCCTCGTCTCACCCCCTCACACTCACACACGGAGCCTAACATAACTGGATTAGGACTTTGGAGAGATAGTGAGGTAGAGCGAGTATTGAGGTCAGACTCATAAACATTCATCTCACATACATTCATTCATACTGTACACACATTAACCTGTGACATGGACATGTGTGATGATGATGATGGTGGTGGTGGTGGTGGTGGTGTCTTCATTGCCCTTGTCTGGTTCAGTGGCTCCTCTGTATGGATTGTTTTCTTCTATAATGGCTCCTTCCTGCTCCTATAGATCTGTAGTGGAGCTGTTGTTGTATTTATCTTCACTGCAGGAAAACATGTGTGTTCCTTTCATGTGTGTTTCTGCAGTCATTCAGTGAACACAGAAGAAGAAGAAGAAGATACCAAACACATTCCTGTCTCACTCTGTCTGCACTATCACTAAAATAACATGTTACCCTCAAAGTCTTTATAAGTCCACTCTTTTTTTTGAAACTTAAAAATTTGACACTCAGCCCCATCTTTACTTCAGGAAGTCCTAGATATGAGACAGAAGTTTGTGTATTACTGTCTGTGTCACTCGAAGCGCAACCACAGTTTGTGGAGTCTCCAACATCGATGACTGACCAAGCAGAGAGCCCCCTCCCCTCACCCAAAGAAGGATCACTGATATGAAGTTAGCGTGTTTCAACCTCCTGTATGTGTTTGTGGAGTCTCCAACATCGATGACTGACCAAGCAGAGAGCCCCCTCCCCTCACCCAAAGAAGGATCTGTTCACAAACATGAAGCAGCATCTTAAAACACCTGTTGCTATGACACCAATATGAAGTTAGCATGTTTCAACCTCCTGTATGTGTTTGTGGAGTCTCTCATACTGACTGACCAAGCAGAGAGCCCTCCTCCCCTCACCCAAAGAAGGATTTGTTCATAAATAGAAGAAGCATCTTAATCGCCTGTTTTTTTGACACTGATATGACGTTAGCATGTTTCAACTCCTTTTATGCTCGACTCTAATGCTGACTGACCGAGCAGAGAGCCCCCCTCCCTTCGTTCTCACTTACCCACACTGATGTAGATGACACTTTTACTCCTTTTTTGTTTAGAAAAAGTCTCAGAAAGTTTAGTGAATGAGTCAAAGGTGATCTACATCCTGTTAAAATAATCATTTCACCCTTCTCTGCTCCCTCTTGATGTTGAGATTGACTGTTTGAGCCATTTCTTAAGACTGTGGACATGCAGATGATGATCTGTTTTATAGTACCAGGTACCAAAAGCAAAGTGACAACATAAAAAATAACAATATATATATGGTGATTTAAGTAACTGGTGCATGTTTTGAGATTAATAACACATTAGCAGATATGATCTGCTGAAATGGTTCCTATGAAGGTCTTTTATAAAGCAGAGCTGAAAAAATGGACAGTCAATTAGACCAGTGGCCGGGTTGATCTGGAGCTAAATCCAGGGCAAGAGTTGTAATTTGAAAATTAAAAAATAAATAAATAAATAAAATCTGAAATTGAAATTTCAACTTCTGTTCTTGATTTTTTTTTTTTACACTAGAATGAATTAAAGCGTGAGAGATTTTCTTTGTTTTAATATATTTTTGATTCAGCTCTGTAATTATTTTAATAAAATATTTTATTTTCATTTTTTTACTCTGAAATATATTTTAAAATGTAATGTGTCATTTTTTTCAGCTGCAGGATTAATATTTTTAGATTAAAATCTTATCTTTTTGGTTTTTTGATTTCCTTTTTTTACGTTCAGGTCTTATTTTTTAAGTTTCAAACTTTTGGCTGTGTTCTGGCGTGGGGGGCGTGGCCTCTGTATTCTTCTCATACCTGTAAATAAAGTGATGCTGAGGATTTAGCTTCATAGGTTGATGAATAAAATTACCCTTAATTGGCTTGAATTCCATGTTTAATTACACACTTTTTGCTTTTCAGCAAAACATATCAACAGCATCATAAATCTAAATTTTCTGAATTCTGTTGTCTCAAATGTGATCAATTCATTCTTGAGTTAGAAGAAAACTCTCTTAAAGTCATATGAAGATATTGTCTGTTGTTGTTTCTGTCTTTCTTATTCATCTCTTATCCAGCCCTCTTGATTGATCTCTCCCTCAGTTTCTAAACTCTTTGTCCTTAACCTGAGAGATTTCTCTGACTGGCCTCTTACTGTGCATGCATGTATTGCTCTCTGTTTCAAGACATTTAGGACAAAAAATGAATAAAAGCACATGAACATCACGCTGGGACAGGAGAACCACACACTCGTCCTCTCAGAGCAGACCTAACTTTATTTTTGTCTGCAGTGAGTGATGTTGGATTAGCAGACTTTATTAATCCTCTGAGTCACCGCCTCGACTTTTCATCCAAACAGTGGCGAAGCATTTTGAAGACGTTGCATCAGAAATTCTTCATTTTGAATATGTGCTGAAGAATCGAGTTTAAAAACTGCAAATTCACGCTCAGTTCTGACGAGGTCCCTCTCTTTCTCCACTAGAGCTGCTGATTGAGTGCGTGAAGAACAAGAACTTAAAAAAGGTGAGTGGCAGTTTCATCTCTGATGCTAAAATGAAGAACGTTCCATCCGATAGTTTGTCTCATTCCCTTCATTTCACTTTGTCCCTCCAACAGCTGCAGGAGCTCCATCAGAAAGGGGCTGACCTCACGTCTCTGGATTCATCAGGCTGCAGTCTGCTCCATCACGCCGTCAGCACAGGAAGTAAAGAGCTGGTCCGCTACATCCTGGACAACAGTAAGACAGGCAGACGTTAGCATGTGTTAATGCTGAGAAGGTTGTTGAAGGTTTTTATGGTGTTAGAACATTCACAAACTAAAGAATTATCCAAAAAAACAGTTCATACAAAGAGCAGGTCCAGACTTTTGTGACTTATTTTTGCCATTAATGTTAAAATCTTGCAGATTCAGTGGCGCCATCTGCAGTAAAGTAGAGCCCTAGCTTCTGTTACAGTTCTGACAGAGAGCTGATGTACAGGTTAATGTATAATAGTACAATATTTATTATAAATGAAAGTACAGCCCAAACATGCCTTCACTGTTGCCTGCAGACACTCATCATTGTCCAGCTCTGCAGTGAACAAAGTGACGTCTTCTTGTGCCTCAGTTCCTGTGTCCATGTGTATAGTTGAGTCTCTGATTTGTTCCAGCTGGACATCTTCTGATTCTGAAGGGAAGTGGGGATGATGCGTCTTTCACCTGATGCATTTAGTCTCCTTGGCTGACCACAGTCCTCAACAATGCCATGTCTTCCTCTAAAGAGCTTGAGCAGCACATCTTGAAACCCTTGTCTTCTTTGAGCTCATTGTCTTTGAGGGACCTTGCTGATGTAGTATCACCACCTTGTGTCAGTTTAAGCCTCCAACAGCTGTTTCTGAATCACTGCTTTGTTCAGGTGTACCTAGATGAGCTGATGCTGGTTTAAGGGCTCACTTTGTTCAATCACTGTGATAAAAATGAGAATAGGTTATTTAATGTTGGAGGAGAGACACCTGCTGCTCTACAGGAGCTTTTATAAATGTGTTTTGATCATGACAGGCAACAGGCGGATAAACATGATGGTTTAACTCTTGAATCAGTAACCTTCTGATTGTTTCCTGTTTCAGCTCCAAACGACCTGCTGGACGTCACAGAAAAACAGCAGTAAGTACATTTATATTAAACCTTTTGATCACAAGTGTTTGTCATGGCTCCATGCAGCCGAGTGTTTTCAGGGTCTTCAAAACTCGACATTTTTTTTGTTTTCATGTCTTCCCTCACTCCTGCAGGTAGACACCATTCTGTAGACTGTGTGTGCAGTAACAAGGAAGAGATGGGCAGAGCTTGCCCATCCCTAATTAGCTTAGCTCAAACACTGGGAGTCAATGGGAAGTTTTAGCCTGCCTCTGCCTACAGTCATCAGATAAATTCTTCAGCAGCTCTAAATGGTCTTGTGTGCTTGTTGTGACTTGTTTTTTTACGTTATGTTATGTTACGTTAGCTTCTACTATCATCGTATTATCTTCTTCTACTCCTAAACAGAGGCTTTGTTTTGTTGGCCTACTTCTGCGGTGGTTTGTACTAGAGATGTGATGTTCACAAACAGGCAGATACTTTGAGGAGAACCAATCCACCATTCCTAATTTAAATTTTTAAAAGCCATGATAAAATTTGCAGGCAATTTGCACTTAAGAATGGCTCGCAAAGAACAGCTCACTCGCAACTGTGAATCGGTTCTAATTGTTCACTTCAAAGAGTTGTTCAAAAGACTCGACTTGTTCGCGAACATCACATCTCTAGTACAAACCATCGCAGAAGTAGGTCATCAAAGCAAAGCCTCTGTTTAGGAGTAGAAGAAGAAGATACGATGATAGTAGAAGCTAACGTAACATAACAGTTAAAAAAACGAGTCTCAACAAGCACACAGGACTGTTTAGAGTCGCTGAAGAGTTCATCTGATGACTGTAGGCAGAGGCAGGCTAACACTTCCCACTGACTCCCAGTGTTTGAGCTAAGCTAATTAGCAGTGGGTGAGCTCTGCCCGTCTCTTCCTTGTTACTGCAGCACAGTCAAAAGAATGGAGTCGATCTGCTTGTCATGGACTCTGGAGTGAGGTAAGACACGAAGCATTGCTGCTCTGACTTCTTGATTTCTGATATGTTCGTGGTTTGGACAGTGTTATAGGACTTTGAGTCTTGTGACTCCAGCTCTGATGTCCCTCTGATCTCTGCCTCATATGCCATGTGTGTGTGTGTGTTGTGGGGGGGTGAAAACATCCACTGGGTGTTATACATAAGACTCCAAACAGAGCAGCGGGGCACCCGCCCATCAGTGCAGCTCCAGTCCTCGGGGATTCAGAGGCTCTAATCTCTGTCTCTCTCCTCACTGTGCTGTCCAGGGGGGAGACGGTCCTTCATCGAGCGGCGTCTCTCTGTCAGAGAACCATCTGCCACTATCTGGTGGAGGCCGGGGCCTCATTGATGAAAACAGATCTACAGGTGCGTCCCTGCATCCCCACATCTTAACAGAACACATGAGACGTCCTAATAAAGGTTGAATATACCTAACATGCTGTCATACTCATCATTTATGATGGATAGAAGGAAACTTATATCATATAGTGACTCCAGGGTTATTCACATGGGCTGTTTTTGAGACCTGCTACTACAGTATACAGCAGGGATCATCAAGGGGGCCAGGGGCCACATCAGGCCCTTTACAGCCTCCCATCTGACCTCCAGAACATAATCAAATTCAGACATATGAGGAAGAAAATGTGTTTTGGTTTTGAAAGTTGTTACATCCATATTTTTCAATCAATCATCATCACAAGGAGCTATAACTATGCAGGCAACCCCAACACACCTGATGCCAGAAGAACCAGTAACATGAGAGTCAAACCAGTGATGGAAAACAAGAAAGCAGACACACATATCTTTATAGCCCCATCTGGCTGGCTGTAGTTTGGTTGGGACTGATCTGTTTAAGGCTAAAACTTTAGTGAAACTGGAGAAAAATAGAAATAACACTAACAAATAACTTCATGTTTATGGTTGAATTTAGGCCCCCAGTGGCTGGAACTTGACAGACACTGTATGTTCAGACCTAAATATTTATTATTATTAAGGAGTTTTTTAAATCTGGCCCCCATAATGTCTTGTACAAATGTAGTTGATGGCCCCTGATAATTAGTCTGTGCTGTGTTTGTTGGTTTTGTGCCGTGATACTGTCGCCTACAGTGTGATTGACATGGTTCAGCTGATTCTTCCTCACAGCTGATTTCTGTTTCTGATCTTGTAAACAAAGATAAACAGCAGAGCTAGCACAGCTAAATTAAATCACACACGTATGGATGGATTTATCTGGAGTCAGATTTTCCGTCACAGCTTTAAGGTGGACAACATCAAGGAGCTCCAGCAGCACTCATAGTTGAGGGCACATCTGTCTTAGAGTGACTCTCATCAGCTTCATGGTGACCCTGATGAGGACCTCAAGCTGAAATAGGTCAGTCTAATCAAGCTGTTTCCTGACCTTGACGTTCACGACTTTCTCAACTGAACATTTTCAGATTAAATGAGTAGTGTCTACACAACGGCTATAAAAACTGAAATGACAGAGATTTGTTTAGCATTACCATCTTTTAATTATAACAGAATGAATGCTAATAATGCTAATGCTACATGTGGATGTATGCTGATGACATCCAGGTATCCTCCATATGTTAGACTGACTTTAAAGAGTTAAACTGTGAAATTAACTTTGGATTTGTTCAGATTTAAAGCCTTATTGAGCAGGAGTGTCCAAACTATGGCTCGGGGACCAACTGTGATCGCGGTCCACAGCAAGCTCCAACAATAATGGAAACTAAACTTGAAGCTTGAGCTTGACTGAAAGCTGTGATGTAGGCTAACCCCACCCCACGCTAGCATTTTTAATAATGAGGCATATCTGAAACCACATTCCAGTGGCCGGAAGTAGGCCGCTAACTGGCAGAGAGGGGAAAATTTAAGCAGCTGGATCTGTATGGGCCCCGGGCCACCAGTTGCCCAATCCTGACTTAGCATTTTAGCACTTTTGGTTCCAGAGTTTAAAAGTATAATAGATTTTAGACAGGCTTTTTGGATAAACACCTGAAATAAGGACTGTGCTGACTACATACATATGAGATTTCAACATCTAATTTTGCAAAATTAAAATCTGACATCGCCCCTATTTTGTATTTTAAAGCATTATTGACTGATGGTCGCTAACTGCTAATAAGGACTACAAAATGGCCGAATATGAAACATGTCTGATTGTTCTATAATGAACAATAACAGCTGCAGCCGTGGGCACCAACTGGATCAGGTCCTTGGATTGAGAGGAACATCTCAAACCAGAGATTAGAACATGGCGTTAGAGGTTGGATGTCTTGAATATTATCATGATGGACTAAATGTGTGTCCCAAAGGTGTCCCCGTCACCTCTGTGGACATGTCTCCAGGACGTCCACAGGTCTGTGTCTGAGAACTTTAATCTTTTAGATCTGATTTCTTGTCTGTACCTTAACATCAGTGAAACTCTTTAATATGTGCCCGGTCACTGCGGTTTGTTTTCAGCCTTAAATGAACATCTTCTCTGATTTTACTCCCGTCTCCGTGGAGGTTTGGAGCATGTTGAGAGTGAACTGGACTCAGCCCTGACCTAGATACAGAGGGAGAGAGAGAGAAAGAGAAAGGGAGGGAGAGAGAAAAGAGAGAGAGAGAGAAAGAGAAAGAAAGATATATAGAGAGAGGGGAGACGGGGGGAGAGAGAGTGGTGAATGGATCAGAGGAGGAGAAACAATGATTGCTGTTTCTCTCTGTCAGGCTGTCTGGATGTCTAAGATATTAAAATACAGCCCTGTTGAATTTTCTTTCTCTTGTTCTTGTTGATTTTCCTAAAATCAACAAATTCAACCAACAACATTCTCTCCTGGCTTCAAATTTGTTACTTATACTCTTTTTTATGTATATGTGTATATATATATATATATATATATATATTTATATATATATATATATATATATATATATATTATATTGCACCTTTTCCCCTCATGTGATGCACACATGCATTTCCTCTAGTGACCACTAGGGGCAGTGTGGGGGCTCCTACAGCCCATAATAATAAATGAGTGCTGTTGACCTGGTTCTGTGTGAGGACTTTATGTGCGCAGATAAATGTGTGCACATGTGTTTGTTTTAGATTTGGATGTTTTCACAAGCGACCGCAATATGGAAAATGTATTGTTTTGTTCCTGTGGCTCTGAGATTATCACAGTGAGAGGACGCTAAAGGGTTAAAAGTGTGATGATTTATTTAAAAAATGACAATTATAAGCATGACTTAAGTCAGTTATAAGGGAGTATTGTCCCTTGGTAGGTTATTCTGGGGTGTCCACTTTTTGGACACCAGGTCACATGTGTCGCATTTTAGTCAAAATCTGACCCTGCATTAAAAAAGCATTCAGTCAGTATTATTGTTAATTACCTCCGCCAAGGAGGTTATGTTTTTGCCAGCGTCTGTCTGCCTGTCTGTCTGTCTGTGTTCAAGATAACTTGAAAAGTTATGGACGGAAATTTGAAATTTTCAGGGAATGTGTGGAATGGGGTAAGGAGGAAATGATTAGATTTTGGGACTGATCCGGATCACCATCCAGATACAGGAATTGTTTAAAGGATTCTTAACATTGTGGAGGTAACTAGACAATTTCCACGGAAATCGTGAGAGTGCATTTCTAGCATTCAATATCAAAGGGCATCAAAGGCCAAAGGACCAGTCAAATCAAATTTCAAGGGACAGAAAGTGCTCCGTTGTCATGGTAACCATAGACTGGGGGATTTCCAAAGCAGGGAACGCAGACATGTGCATACATGTATCTGTCTAATACATGTATGCATGTGGGTTAGGGGTGGACTGAAGCTGCTTGGCGGAGGTCTGCACTCTCTGAGTGCTTTTCTAGTTACTGACATGTTTCAGACTATAGGAACAAAAACATAACAAAGGGCTCCTTCTGATTCAATTCTGTTTCTATTTTCTTTGTAAAATTAGAGAGTGTTTTTGGTGCCATGAGAGAGCGGCACTAGAAGTGTTAAAAGTTAAACAAGTACTCAATATTTTATTTTTTAGTGGAAAAAAAGTAATGAAAGGATTTAAAATATATATGATTTGCCCCAGGAAAAAAGTTGATGGTTGTTTGGTGTTTTTTAGACATGAAGTTGCGAACAAATGTTTTTCTTTGTGATTTTAAGAATGTTTTCCTGAGGAAAAAAGCTTAGCGCTGTAGCACCGTGTCCCAGCTGCACACGATGTCGTGTTGCGTCCCACAGAAATAACCACTCTGTCTTTCAGCTGCCTTAGACTCTCAGAAAAACTAGACAAAATCATCAGTCTTTTTCTGTCTTTGTCTCTTTTTCAGGGCGACACTCCTAAAAACCGAGCAGAGAAGTCACGCGACGCAGAGCTGGCGGCGTATTTGGAGAACAGGCAGCACTACCAGATGATCCAGAGGGAGGACCAGGAGACGGCGGTCTGAGACCAACTCCATGATGATGGAGAGCCGGAGGTCTTCCTCACCGTCATGACAATGCCTGTCCCGAGGATGGGGCCATGTCAGGACGGTTTGATCCCTGTCCACTGAGGACACTCAGAGAGACACTGTGCCAAATATGAACTTAAATTCCAGAAATGGAGATGTTTGAGGAAGGCCACGATCACTGAGTCATTCCTGTCACTCAGAGAAGCTCTGCAACAAACCAGGGACTGTCTTTGGACCTTCAGGTTCCTGTTTGTGACTCTGGGAGTGAACGTTTCCACATTTCTCTTCAAGGACTTCATATCAAATGATTCCAGGAACTCCCATCGCCTTTTCAAAAACAATCTTCTGATGAGTGGAGAAGAGTCCAGTGTGGTTTAGTTTAATGAAACAGATCAAGTTTAGACATGAAACCATGATTTATGTCATGGTTCTAACTCAGGAAGATCTAAAACCTAAAACCTTTAATGTGGTTCTCAAGCCAGCTCCTCAAAAACAGCATCATGGTCAGCGGCCCTCCTCCAGAGACCTCATTCTCACCAAAAAGGATCAGCTTGAGTCTGAAACCACTTAGTCAAGTCAAGAAGCCACTTAGATGCCCCCCTCTGTCCTGGACTGGGTCTTGATTGGTCCATGACGGCATCTGTATTGAATCTGGTTAGCGCTAATGCTAATAACAAAGGTAAAGGTTAAAGCCGACTCGCTGTATTCTTGGGAGAGGAGTGCCATCTCCTGGAGACAACCTGTATGTTCATAAACAAGCTTGTTCACTGTGGCGTTTAGGCACGCTCCTGGAGAGGTGGCGCCGAAAGATTTACCGTTTTCGGATCAAAATCGCAATTTCAGACAACGCAATCATGTGATCACCAAAGCTGCGATTTTGTGCAGCGCTCCTGACTGATCCAGGATCTGGTGTCTCAACTATTTTACACATACTATTTTACACATTTGCAGCAATTTGCATTTAAGAATGGCTCGCTAATGAATGGCTTACTCACAACTGTGAATCAGTTCTCATCGTTCACTTAAAGAACAGTTCACAAGAGTCAACTTGTTCCCGAATGTCACAAGGCATTATTACATCTAGACCCTAACATCGAATAATCTCATATTTTTAAGGTCAAATAAAGTGAAAATTTGGTCAAATTAAATCTAAAATTTCAATGACTATACTCGTATTAAATGGAGACACATCTTTGTGCAAACAGAAAGCAAGAACATTTTAAGAGTTTTTTTTTATCCTTGAACATTATTAATATATATTTTATTAACTGATTTTGACCCTGACACCTGAGAATGACCTAAAGATCACATTTGAAGGTCGACCGTGCTGCTGTTTTTGATGAGTGTTAATAAAAGGGTAAGACATGAAGGCCTAGATGTTGGTATTTTGGCTTGAAGATTGGACATGGAACTCATGACGAGGAGAATAATCAGCTCGATTACAGGACCATCAAAACTCAGTCATTTGTACCTCCACAGCTAATCCCTGAAAAGAAACCATAAAGCCTTTGGAAAAGTGGAAGTGGACCAAAGAACGTTGGGGATTTAGGGAAACCAGATCCTTCTGTTTGGACCAAAGTGTTTCTGAAGACCAAGAAATCTTCTGATGATGGAGATTATTTCAATCTCCTCATAAACCAGCAGTTCCAGAAAGTTTACTAAATTAATGTGTTCAGTTATTTCAATTAATTCAGAAACTGTGGATGTGATGGGGATAATCAGTTTGACTTCCTGGTGCCTGTTCTACGGTCTGAATGTTCGAGGGAGTATTTAAAATGTTTTAACAACAAAAGAAAAATGATAACGTCAGTATTTAAATCATCGAACAGGAGAGTTTTACTACGACTTCTTTAATGTTCAAAGTCTGTTTAAAAATGACCAAATGTTGATGTGATTTTCTTAGTTTTCATTTTGTGACCGTGGGACTTTTTTAGTGTGTGATTCTGTCACATTAGATCAAATTAAGGTGTGAGTCAAGAAAAGTTCATTATTCTTATTAAGTTATGACTTTGTTCAAGTAAAGGAAATCAACTCCTCTGATTTTGAAGATTTATTTAAATGTGTTAAATCATAAAAGCTCAACAAACCCGACTGTTTCTCTGGACTGACTTCTGAAAGTGTAAAAATGTGTTGAAGAAAGTTTTGGATGTCACATTAAACTTTAACTTCTCTTCTCTACATTTGTGTGTATTTTTTGATGTGACAAAACAAAAAGACAAACAGACTGACAGACAGACAGACAGACAAACAGACAGACAGACAGACAGACAGACTGACAAACAGACAGACAAACAGACAGACAGACTGACAGACAGACAAACAGACAGACAAAAAGACAAACAGACTGACAGACAGACAGACAGACAAACAGACAGACAAACAGACAGACAAACAGACAGACAAAAAGACAAACAGACTGACAGACAGACAAACAGACAGACAAACAGACAGACAAACAGACAGACAGACAAACAGACAGACAAACAAACAGACAGACAAACAGACAGACAAACAGACAGACAAACAGACAGACAAAAAGACAAACAGACTGACAGACAGACAAACAGACAGACAAACAGACAGACAAACAGACAGACAGACTGACAGACAGACAAACAGACAGACAAACAGACAGACAGACTGACAAACAGACAGACAAACAGACAGACAGACTGACAGACAGACAAACAGACAGACAAAAAGACAAACAGACTGACAGACAGACAAACAGACAGACAAACAGACAGACAGACAAACAGACAGACAAACAAACAGACAGACAAAAAGACAGACTGACAGACAGACAGACAGACAAACAGACAGAGAGACAAACAGACAGACAGACAGACAGACAGACAGACAGACAGACAGACAAACAGACCGACAAATAAACAAACAGACAGACAGACAAACAAACAGACAGACGGACATAGACAAACAGACAGACAGACAGATAAACAAACAGACAGACAGACAGACAAACAGGCAGCCAGATAAACAGACGGACACACAGAAAAACAAACAGTCAGACAAACAGACGGACAGACAGACAAACAGACAGTCAAAGAAACAGACAGACAAACAAACAGACAAACAGACAGACAGACAGACAGATAAACAAAGAAACAAACAGATGGACAAACAAACAAACAGATGGACAAACAAACACAATTAAACAAACAGACAGATATACGCCGGCAAAAACATAACCTCCTTGGCGGAGGTTATGTTTAGGTAACAAACAGTCGGACAAACAGACAGACAGACAGTCAAAGAAACAGACAGACAGTCAAACAAACAGATAAACAGACAGACAGACAAACAAACAAACAGTCAGACAGACAGACAGATTGACAAACAAACAGACAAACAGACAGACAGACAGATAAACAAACAGACAGACAGACAGACAGACAAACAGACAGACACACAGACGGACAGACAGACAAACAGACAAACAAATAAAAAAACAAACAGTCAGACAAACAGACAAACAGACCAACAGACAGACAGACGGACTGACAAACAAACAAACAGACAAACAGACCAACAGACAGACAGACGGGCTGACAAACAAACAAACAGACAGACAAACAAACAGACAAAAAGACAAACAGACAGACAAACAGACCAACAGACAGACAGACTCACATACAAATAAACAGACAAACAGACAGACAAACAAACAAACAAACAAACAGACAGACAAACAGACAGATAGACAAACAAACAGACAGACAGGCAGACAGACAGACAGACAGACAAACAAACAAACAGACAAACAAACAAATAAACAAACAGACAGACAAACAAACAAACAAATGCCAGCAACACATTACCTTCTTGGCGGGGTAGTGGTCGTCACTGACCCACCGTGTACATTCATACAAATTTTGAATCCTTAAAAGTGTTTTTTCAATGTTGCGTTTAATAGATCGTATTTTAAAGCACTCAAGCTGAACCTGAAGCTCTGTCATCTTGATCTTTAACCTTTGACCTCCAAAGTCTTACAAGGTCATAGTTGTTTCAGTTGACATCCTTACAAAGTTTGAAGTTAGTACCTTAAAGCATTTTGAGATGCTGCATTTACAATCAAAGGATGACCATGAGACTCAATAACCTTGACCTTTAACCAATGACCTGCATATTCATTTAAATAAATCCTTTAGTCATGGTGGACATTTATGTAAATCCCTAAAGTTTTCTTTTACGATCCAGAAGGAAAATAAAATTCAAAGAAGGACCAAGGGGCTCCATGATATTAACCTTTGACCTATGAACTCCAAAATGGGATTACTTCATTATTAACTGTAGACACTGATCTTTGACCTTCAAATTCTAATCAGCTCATCTGTGTGTTGTTGTAGACTTGTCTGAAAGTAAAGCATTCATGAGATTGTATTCACAATCAATAGATGATAATATGACCTTGACCTTTGACCAGTGACCTCCGAAATCTAATAAGCTCATCCCTGTGTCGTTGCAGACATTTCAGAAAAGCTTGAAGTGATATTCACAAGCACTAGAGAGTGATATAAGTCAGAACCTTGACCTTTGACCTTTGACTCTCCAAAATTAAAGCAGTTAGCTGAATGTGGTCAGTGAACTTTTGTTCAGTGTTTGGTAAAAATTCTTTAAAGTATTCTTGAAGGAAAAGGAAAAAAGAGCAAAGGGCTCCATTACTTTGACCTTTGACATCTGAAATGGGCTAGAGCAGGGGTGTCCAGACGGATGTTAACAGCTAATTCAGCTCATTCAGACTCAAAACAAGAGCAAACAAGCAGATAAAGGTCATATTCTTTGTAAATCTGACCTTGAAGCAGAGAAGATAGCAAAACAAAAGGTGCTAAAGTTCTACTGAGGGCCAATTCTCCATTTTTATTTGGAACTAAAAGTGGACCACGGGCCATGATTTGGGCACTCCTAGTCGAGGACGCACATTTATCAAAATCTCAAGAAGTCCTGAAGAGTTTTTGAAATATTAAGGTTATCATTTTGACCTTTGACCTCAAAAATCAAATCAGCTCATACTCAGGTCAAAGTGGTCACCTGTGCATTAAAGAGTTCACTGACCTTGACCTTTGACCTTTGCAGTCTCCTGAGGTATCAGGTCCACAGAGCTGATGAATGGATCTGTCACCAAAGACATTCTCCTCTGAGCTCGGCTGCTGCTGCATAAAAACTCACAAATAAATAAATAAACCATAAATTCAACAACGAAAAACAAAAACAAACATGTCCGTCCGTCCGTCTGTGAGGAGACAAACACTCACACTGATGTTCTCATAAACATGGTGACCTTGGCTGCTCAGAGAGCATCGCACCAACAACGTGAAGAGAAGTATGTAATTATGATAACGTCTGAAGATGTTTGGAGAAGCAGAGGGAGGTCTTCAGACACTCACCGGCCACTTCATTAGGTACGCCTCTCTACTCTCAGGTTGGACCTCCTTCATTCTTCAAAGAGCTGAAACGTCCCTCAGAGATGTTGGTCCATGTCTTCATGACAGCGTCACACAGCTGCTGAACTCCCATGATGAGAATCTCTGCTCCACCACATCCCAAAGGTGCTCTATTGGATTGAGATCTTGTGACTGTGGAGGCCACTGGAGTACAGTGAAGAAACCAGTCTGAGATGATCTGAGCTTTGAGACATGGAGCTGCTGGAAGGATTGGATATATTCCTAACTTGTCCCTACTTTCTACATGACCAAATTAGGTCTGATTGGATTAAGTCTCTGTCAAACATTTTAGTCTAGTTTTTATTTGTTGATGAAACTGTCAGTTAATTTAGTTTGAGTTTTTGTCCATGTGCACTTGTTTTATTAGTTACTGTCTAGTTTTCGTCAGAGGGAAAAAGGTTGTTGATGAAAACTATGACGAAAATAATTAGTCAACAAAACTAACACTGGCAAGGCGCTAAAAAAAAATGCAAGATCCATCTCTAAGGGTGAGGTCAGACACTGCCAGTGAGGATTAATATAAAAACAATCTGTTCTGTGCAGGGCTGAAACAGAGTGGTTTATGGGCATGCCAAAATCAAATATCTGAGTGGACTTTAGGCAAGAAATTTCTTAAATATGCTAAATATGAGGAGATCTTTGAAAACTGACAAAAGCTTACAATCTGAATGTGGAAACCCAGACTCATCAGACCAGGAGACACTTTACAGTCTTCTGCTTTCCAGCTTTGGAGAGTCAGACCCTCAGTTTCCTGTTCTTAGCTGACAGGAGTGGCACCTAGTGTGGTCTTCTGCTGATGTAGACCATTTTCTTGAAGACTGGACGTGTTGTGTTCAACATGATCTTCTGCAGACCTTGGTGGTAATGAGTGGTTGCTCTCTGGATATTTTCTCTTTTTCCGACCATTTTGTGAACCCTGAAAATCCAACCATGCCACATTCAAAGTTTCTTAAATCATGTATCTTCTCAATTCTGATGCTCTGTTTGATCTTCATGTGCACTGAGTTGCTGCCATGTGATTCACGAGTTAAACAGTGTCTGAGTGTAAAAAGCTGAATTTGTTTTCTTCCAGACTTTCATCTGAGAGCGTCCTCCTGATTTCTGCAGCAGGTTCAGAGGGTAAGACAGTAGAGGAAGATCTCTGGTGGATCAAACTTCCAGACTTCTGAACTTCGGAGCTTGTTTTTGGATTCAGAGCTGTAAATTCAGAATCTGCCCCCAGCTTTGATGGGAATGAGAGTCTTCTCCAGTCAGTGATCAGTCAGAGTGTGGTCAGAAAGTTTGTGCTCCGCAGGACGTTTGATGGTTAAAGTTAAATCAGTTCATTATCAGAAGATACAGCTCAGCAGAGGCTGAAATAATTGGAGGAAGTCAAAACTCAAACTGACTCTTTAGTTTTTATTTCTGCCGGAGCTGAGTCCGTCTGTCTTTATGCATCAACAACTAACCGCTGCATGGTGATGCCAAACAGCAGGTCATGATAAATCTGTAGAAAAAACATTTATTTAAGACATTTTAATGAAAGTTTTCTGCTGAACAGCAGCTGAATATTCATGTTTATTGCAGGTTTTTTTTGGTAATTACTCGACTTTCCTTGTTTTCTGTGTTCTGTGAAGTTTAAATTAGTTTAACATCTGTTACTGTAAAATGAATGTAAATCTTTCACTCAGTAGATATAAACTATGATCTATACTTAACTAGAAAAGCACTCAGAGAGCACAGACCTTCACCAAGCAGCTCAGTTCAGCAGTGGCTCTTCCACAACCTCTGTAAAAGACACAAGTCTGGATCACCAGATCCAGAACAGAGCCAGGATCCAGACCAAACTCAGCACATACATGGAATGTATATATGAATTATTGAATGTTATCAATGGGATTTCCCATCATAAAGTTCAATGTTTGTTTGTAATGTCAGTCTGGATCAGATCCAGATGAAATTTGCCTTGATCATAGAGACATGGACTCCACATTATCCTGTGAAATTGGTAGTGAATCTGCTAAAAAATGGCAGATATGACTTTTTAAAATTCTGGCCCAATATTAATTTATGGGATTTTTCAACATTTTGGGAATTTATTGCATCCAGACAAATATACATATCACCACCAAAATTGAATCATTTCTCAACTAAGCCATTACCAACATCTCCTGAAAACTTCAGCGAAATCCGTCCAGTAGTTTTTGCGTAATGTTGTTAACAAGCAAACAAACACCAGCAAAAACACGACCTCGATGCCGTACTAAACGGTAAATGGTAAATGGACTTGAGCTTATATAGCACTTTTCTAGTCTTTGACTACTCAAAGCTGCTTTACACCGCAGGTCACACTTACCCATTCACACCCATTCACTCTCACATTCACTCACTGATGGTGCAGAGTTTCTATGTTAGTTATCCATCAGTATCAGCTAACACTTTCACGCCCTTTCATGCCCATTTACACGCCACTGACGCAGCAGTGGGAGCAACTAGGGGTTAAGTGTCTTGCCCAAGGACACATCGCCACGTGTCGCCTGGAGCTGGGCTTGGACCTGCAACCTCCAGATCACTGACCAAGCACACTATCCAGCTGCGCCACTGCAACATCTTTAAATCTGAACCTGGAAATGACACTCGTAGTGTCAACCATCCCTTCTCACCCACATTCCCACAGATGCTGAAAGGCTCCAGCAGGAGGTCCGACTGTGTGAAACCTCCTCGCTGAGATGGTTTGGATGTTCTGGAACATTCATGTGTTTAAGAACATAAACCAACAGCTACTGCTCTGTCCTGCTGTTATGAGTTTTAGAGAGTATTTTAAATGCAAATATTTTAACATAAGTGTGATAAAAAAAACCCCACAGAATCTGCACTTCAGAAAAAAAAAACAGTAAATATCAGATAATCAGTTAAAGTTTTTAACACTTCGGGGTGTTAATTTGGAGATTATACTTTAGTAGTTAATATGGTAGTTTGAGAGGGTAGATTTGTAACACCACACTGAGTCACACTGTAAGAACAAAGTTTTTAATTCTCATTATGTAAAGAAACTCTTAAAAAAGTCTTTGATCCACATCCACACTGTGACTGCTTTTGGTAAACTTAACAGTATTTTATCATAAAATCTGCACCTACCCACTGTAAAATGTCTTTACGGTAAATTAATGAAAATGACAGAATGCAGGTTCTGAGGCTCAAAAAAGAACTCAAATGCAGACGAGCGTCCAAAGATCCAAAAGCAAGGTTTATTACAGACCAGAGTTCGGTACACGTGGTGACAGACAGACCAGGCAAAGGTATCCAAATCAGCAGGCAAAAGGCAGAGTCTAAACTTAAACAGGTCAAGAACATGATCACGAGCTGAAAGGAAAACACTGGACTGAGACATAAGTGCAACAACAGGATGGGGGAAGACATGAGGGTTAGATACATGAGGTGATTGGGGGTGATGAGACACAGCTGGGGAAGCACAATCAGGGATCAGGCGTGACAACGCCAGACAGGAAGCAAAACCTACGGAGACAAGGAGAGACGGGTGAATTTCAAAGTAAAACAGGAAATACAAGACAAAACATAAGGACAAAACAGAGAACTTAACTAAATCAGGAGCAGGATCATGACAGAAAAAGTTAATGGATCAAGAGAAAATTCATTTTTCCCCAGAAAAAACTGACCAACACCAGGCAAGATTTCTTTTAGCAAATGATTCACATTTTTGGGTGAAACAAATGTTTGAGTATTATTACAAAGTGATATATTGCTATTAAATGATCTGTAAAATCATGCTGTAAATTGAAAGACAGTAATGATACCTTGAATAAAAGTACAGTAGTAAAACAATACACTAATAAATCATTAATCTACTGTAAAGTCATTTACAGTAACTTACTGGCATCTTGTTGACAGTAAGTTACTGTAAAACTTAGAACCTTTTTACATTGCAGATTTGGACCACCACCAAAATCAAATCCCTTCTTGCTCACACCATGACCAACACTCCCTGAAAATATCCAAACCTGATCCAAACTTTTCCAGTTATCTCATCACAAACTAACAAACGTCGACTGAAACATGACCTCCTCGGTGGGGGTCATAGCTGTCATTTTCAGGTCATTTTGTTAGTTCACCCTCATTTAGCGGCATTTCAGGTTTTATTTTTCAGATTACGCAATTGGGAAGCAGATATGTTGGTCAACCTGCTGGTTGGCTTGCCTGTTAAGGGTTATACTGGGCATGAATGAGAGCAAAATTTAATTAAAGCTGCAAGCAGCATTGGTCGGGTCCTCGCTCTGTGACACGTAACTCATGCCTGTTTGACCTCCATTTTGAGGGTTTCATTCATTTTTGACCCTTTGATATGCTCAGAATCAGACGATTGTGTGTACCTGCAGCTCTATAAGGAACCTCAGGTGCAGATTAGTGAGACCTCACTGCAGGTATATTAGAGCTGAAGTTCAGCAGCAATGATCAGGGTGACAGCAGATGTTTAATATGAATTAAGCTGTGTTGATAAGTACTCTCCTTACAGGTGGATTCTCTTCAGACAGTCGGAGTGAATAAAGTGGATTCAGTCTGATTTCAGTCCTCGGAGCTGTTCTCTCTCTCTGATGTTTTCTGATCTGAACTTCAGGTGAATATCAAAAACCACAGCCCTGTTTTCATGTGAAGTGTGAGAGGAGAAGGGCTGAAGGCTTTTTAATAAGAAAGAAACACTCTGAAGACTTTAAAAAGCAAAATAAAGAAAATGAAAGCCATGTTTGTTCACATCTTCACAGCTCTGATTATCTGTGAGTCAGCTGAGGTGATCTGACGCCTATCCTAGCTGACACTGGACGAGAGGTGGGGTACAGACAATCTTAATCAACATCAGTCCTCTCCAGAATATATTCATTATAGATATTAATGTTAATATTAGATTGATCTCTCTATCCATGGTTGTGTTGATTATACATCCATAGTAACTGGCTTAAGCCTGCCTTGAGATAACACTGGTGCTATACAAATAAAGACTGATTAATCAATCACACAAGATGGCCGCCACACTTTCATGCCACTTTCATATATGTGCTCTAGCTGAACCGCTGTTAGTTAAAATGCAGCTTTCAACTCACCAGTTAACCTGGGGACACCTAGCCTTGCTGTGAGGCAAGCCCGCTGCCCTTGAATCTTCGTGATGAACATCCTGGGTGCTTTAACAAAAACTCTCTTCCCTCATCACTTTGTTTGGATTCACACAGGATGACATTTGTAGAGGATCAATGAAGATAGAATAAGTCCACTTATCACCAGAAACAGAACAGGCCTCATTAAGTTGACTGAAAACAAACTGATCAATAAGTTTGATTGAAGAAAGATGTGAAATACCATCCTGAGGATACTGCAGGAGTCTGCCAGAGATCAATAAGAAAATCTGTTTCTATTCTTAGAGTGATATTTAAAGAAGGAGTGAAAAGTTCATACACTCACAGGAAGGCTCTATACTCTTGATTTTATGTGAAGTAGAAGCAGGAACAACACGCAGCATAACTCTGACAAAGCAGACCAATGTGCCTTAACAAGACCAAAACCATCAGATTCATAAACCGGCTTAATGTGATTTGATTGGATTAAAATCGTTAATTACACTGGAGAAAAAAGCTCATGGTGGACCCAAAGTTGCAGGGATAAGCCTGTTCTGATACCAATCCTTCATCAATTCCTCTGAATAAAGCTGACCTGAACAGGATTTTAGGGTTGTTGTTGTTCATGCTGACTGCCTGGATGAGTCTAAGACCTTCATCAGAACTTAGACTGTTGGTGTTAATTCTTTTAGACATTTGTTTCTCAGCTGCAGCTGGTTTCCCGTCCCTGCAGGCTCACCAATGCCACAGAGCCTCAGAGGGGAGAATACCTTGCCATGTCCTCCTCGTGGAGTGACCTTGTAGGTAAGAACATCTTCCTTTGTTGTCGTCTTATGAATGTCACATCACGGCACAGTGATTGTTGGAGCCTGATTCTGCTGGTGCACATCCACAGAGAGCTGTCTTTTATTTATTTCAAAGGATTTAAATCATTAGATGGAGGTATGTTCACCTGCACAGGACACGTGCACCTTCTGTTACTATGGACTACTGCCAAAGCTCTGATTGGTTCAGCCATCTTTAAAGGGATACGCCAACTTCTTTTTTCTTCTCAAGTCTTGCCTCACTTCTGAGTCCATGACAAGCAGATAGACACCATTCTCTAGACTGTGCTGCAGTAACAAGGAAGAGACGGGCAGAGCTCACCCACCGCTAATTAGCTTAACTCAACTACTAGGAGTCAATGGGAAGTGTTAGCCTGCCTCTGCCTACAGTCATCAGATAAACTCTTAAGCAACTCGAAACAGTCCTGTGTTCTTATAGTGACTATTATCTTCTTCTACTCTGAAACAGAGGCTTTGTTTTGTTGACCCATTTCTACGGTGGTTTGAGAGAGAGATGGGACGTTCATGAATGAGTCGAGTCTTTTGAACAATTACTTAAGGCAGCGATGAGAACCGATTTGCAGGTCATTTGCAATTAATAATGGCTCGCAAACGAACAGCTCACTCACAGCAGCGAATCGGCTCTCATTGTTCACTTAAAAGAGCTGTTCAAAAGACTCGACTCGTTTGTGAACGTCGCACCTCTAGCTCAAACCACGGCAGAAGTAGGTCAACAAAACAAAGCCTCTGTTTACGAGTAGAAGAAGAAAATACGATAATAGCAGAAGATAACGTAACATAATGTGGTAAAAGTCAGAACAAGCACACAGGACTGTTTAGAGTTGCTGAAGAGTTTATCTGATGACTGTAGGCAGAGGCAGGCTAACACTTCCCATTGACTCCCAGTGTTTGAGCTAAGCTAAGTAGCGGTGGGTGAGCTCTGCCCGTCTCTTCCTTGTTACTGCATGCAAGGTCGAATTTATGGAGTATATCTGTTTGTCACAGACTCTCTTGCCATGAACTCGGGAGTGAGGCAAGACATGAAAATAAAATAAATGTCTCTTTAACGGTGAAATAACCATATATGGACACTTAAGTATGTTCTTAACACTATTTCATGGATGTGTTATTTGCATTTTTAGGGACAACTCGGCTGTTTTATCCTCGGTGTCTTCTGTGAACATTTTCATTCCTTAAAACGTAGAAACAAACACGAGTGATGTGCCTCCACTCTAAGCCAAACCCTTGCTGGCTGCCGTCCCCTCAGTGGGCAGAAATGTGGATCAATGGAGTTTAATCTCATCCAGACTGTGACACTCGGTGTTGAATGCACATTTGACACAGTTTGCTGCTGTATAATTTGACTGTAGAGGCACAGGGTTGGAGCAGAGAAGGTTTAACGCATGCTGCTGCGAAGGTTCCTGTGAAATCTTTATTCATTTAGTCTTTGACGAGCGAGGGCTGATTCTTCATGAATAATAAACGCTGCAGTTCAGGGGTTGTTTCTGGATCTTTGATCAGGACGGGGACTCTGTCAGACGCTCTGAGACTCATTTTTATGGAGCTTAGTCAAACTGTAGATGATCTGGATGATCTACGGAGCTGCAGGAGAGTACCTACAGGGACAGAAGAGAAGAGTCATGATCACCTGGAGCTCTAGAAATGTAGGGACACAGCCAAAAAATTGTATTTAAGGTTTTTTTTTTTTTTTTTTATTGTATGCCTCCATGTCAGCAGCTGAGGCCATTCATCCATCCATCTGTGCATCCTTCTGTCCGTCTTTATTGGTCCAGGCCTCAGAAAATCTTTTTTTTTAACCCTTTGACTTCCAAACTAAGAAATACATTTGCAACAAATTATTTGTTGGTAAAATTTTGTTAGTTCACCCTCATTTAGCAGCATCTCAGGTTTTATTTTTCAGATTACGCAATTGGGAAGCAGATATGTTGGTCAACCTGCTGGTTGGCTTGCCTGTTAAGGGTTATACTGAGCATGAATGAGAGCAAAATTTAATTAAAGCTGCAAGCAGCATTGGTCGGGTCCTCGCTCTGTGACACGTAACTCATGCCTGTTTGACCTCCATTTTGAGGGTTTCATTCATTTTTGACCCTTTGATATGCTCAGAATCAGACGATTGTGTGTACCTGCAGCTCTGTAAGGAACCTCAGACTTTATAATGGGTGTTTTTTTTTTCTTTTTGTTAAATCAAGAAGCACGTAGAGATTGCGAAAATGTAAAGTACAATACAAATAAAATGTATTATCATTATTATTATTATTATTCCATTTTCCAGCCTTCAGTGAGGCACATGACCAGCTGCACTGAGCTGTCAATCAGTGAGCGAAGTCATTCTAACAGCTCCTGAGGGAGAGTCAAATTTTCACTCAATTTCACTCTTACTCACAGCCTCACAGAAGCCATAATTTGGAGCAAATGTCTCTAAATATAAGATATTTTAATGTTAATCCGTATAATTTTTAAAGCTTTAGGACTTTTTGTGTTTTCTGTAGAGGCCTAACTTCCTCAGGTTGTCTGGAGCTGTATTTTCTTTCCCCATTCATTTGAATGGGAGGAGCTGGGAGGGCTGCATCGAGGTTGACCAACTTTGAGAGCTTGTCCTTCGGAGACCATTTGAGAAACGACAAATTCCTTCAGAACTTTGATCAGCATGGCCTCCTCTGTCATCTGTCTGCGTTTTAAGCTGATACCATTTACAGCCTAGGAGGAGATACATTTTGTGTCTGGCATATATTTCCTTTGAAATTTTATTTTGAAGGGCAAATTGCCAGCTTCCTGTTGCAGATAGGCTTTCAGAACCTTCCTGGTACTTTTATGCCTCGATGCTATCTCTACGTCATTCCTACTGGAAGTTACAGTCGTTTTAGTTTAGCAGTTTTTTTGGTGCATAGGTGGCGTTAGAGGGCACATTTTGGCATATTGGGGGTTGATTTTTTCATTTTATCAAATTTTTCGCTACATCTGAGGTGTGTGCCAATTTTGGTGAGTTTTTGAGCATATTTAGGGGGTCAAATTAAGGTTTAAAGAGGCAGCAGGAGAAAAAAACCCTTAGGGCAAGGACCCTAAATATTTAGCTGTTGGTCCAGTTTTCTGATGAATCATAGATACATTTTTTATCATCAAATTTATTTCCTTCAGCTAAATTATAATTGTTAGAGGATCTGGAAATATGTTAAAGACTTCTTACTTCGATGTTTGCTCTGACTGTTAGATTTCTGAGAAGCTATGCAGCAACAATTCACTTCTGATTTTTCTGGTTTTCCAACAATTAAATGTACAGCATTGCCTCCCAGTGGATACATATTAGTGTTACAAACACTATTCAGAGCGGTGGATAAGGAAAAATAGACAAGGTTTTAAAATTTTAAATACAGTGGTAATGCAGCAAAAAGTCAACCACACGGTTACAATGCCAGTCAAAGGGTTAAACTTTGATCACATGACTGCCTAGGTATAAAGTTGAAAGGTCAAAGGTCAAAGTCATGGAGTATTGTGGGCATCCATTGCTGGTCAGGAGGTGTCCCACAAACCAGTTTGGCCCACAGAAAGTTCCAAAAATAACAAAGAATGTTGTTCCAGCTCCAAACATGACTGTTAGCTTTGAGCAGTTTGCTCTTGTTTTGAGTCTGAACGTAGGGATGTGCCATCAGCTCCAGCCTGATCCAACCAGGGCCCCTGAAATTTGACAGTTGAGACATTAATGTAGCACAATGATGGGGGCGGGGCTTATTTTTCTAAATTAAGAACATCTTAACCTACATTGGGTAGTATAACACCTTTAATACACTAAAGGTGGTTAAGTCATACTTTTACGTTATTTTTTGGCTTTTGACCCTCACATTTTTGTTTTGTGAAACTTAACCAAACTTGGCACAAAGACTATTCGAATTTCAAAGGTTATATGTCAAAGGTCAAAATCCCAGGGCCCCATGTTCAGCCATTGTTTTAACAATGTTATGAACTTAATAACACCATGAACCCATCTCAAGGTCACAGGTCAAAGCTCAAAGTCATGGAGTCTTCACTTGGTGGAACAGTTTGATTGGGTCAAACCAGTCCAGTATTTGTATTTTTGTTTATTGTGCTTGTTTATTATTTCTGACAGTAATAGTTTCATACTAAGTGAAACTTCTGAATTAATAGAAACGCAGAAAGTTAATTTAGATCTTTATTTAATGGGTTGGTTATTCTGTGATTTGTTGGTTATGCCTTAGGGACTCAAATCATACAAATCATAAAGAGTGAGCTGCTCAGAAATGTAATAACACACTCTTTCAAAATGCATCTATGAATTCAATTAAAAACTTTATTAGAGGGAGAAGCCTAAAGGTAATTAAAACTGAATTTACTAATGCATTCACTGCATAGAGTAAATAAACATTTTACCCTTCTCAGACTTTAAATCTTCGTATCTTAAATATAACCATTGTGAGTCTCTGATTAAAGATGTCAGATCTAGTGTGTGAGAGTGCGTCTCCAGAGAGCGTGGTAACATGTTGGAACAGAATGCTGATCAGCAGATTCAGACTGCAGTTATGTGATACCATGACAGCATGCCAGGATGATAGACCAAGGACCGACTTCCCCGGCTGTCCTGCACTTTTCAGTAGAGTCATGTCTTTCTGCGTGTCCTTCATTATTGTGTTGGACAGTTGGACAAAGCTGGGCCTTGAAGACTCAGCCTTTGTTTACTGTAATGGACCTGGAACCAGACCAGAGGGCCGTTTGGTGAGCTCGAACCACCTGCAGAACATTTGAGAATTACAGGAATTCACCAACAAAAGGATGCAAGGCTCCTCTCACTTGGAGGACATTCAGACTCAGCTGCAGGGACATTTCAACAGATTTGATGACCTTGTCCTGAAAAAATCTCTCAGACAGTAATTTCTTTGAGTATTTTAACTAAGACTTCAGAAGAGGGCCACTGGAACAAAAGAATGAAGAGCTTGAACTTTTCTTTTGGTCTCTGAGAAAGTCAGAATTCTGATATTTAAAACATAAACAGGGAGGTTATGTTTTTGCCTGCATATGTTTGTTTGTTTGTTAGCAAGATTATAGAAAAACCACTGGATGGATTTACATAATTTTTTTTTTTACCAGAGGTGTGGTTTGGTCCAAGGAAGAAGCCATTTGATTTTAGTAGTGATACATATATTTGTCTGGATGCAAAAAAATTCCCCAAATTTAAAAAAAAATCCCATAAGTTAACACTGGGCGCAATTTAAAAAAACAAAACAAAACATATTACTTCCGTTTTTAAATGGCTTCACTTCCAATTTCAGCATTAAAGATGCTGCAGTGACACCAAAATATTGACTCCTTATTTTTACTGTTTTATAACTCCAACTCTTTTAACCTCCACCAAGGAAGTCATGTTTTTGCTGGCGTTTGTTTGTTTGTTTGTAAGATTATAGAAAACTAATTGACAGATTTTGCTGAAATTTTCAGGAGATGTTGGTAATGACCCAACTTAAAACGATAAGATTTGATGGTGATATGTATATTTGTCTGCATGCAAAGAAAATCTCAATTTTAAAAAAACAATCCCATAAGTTGACATTGGGCAGAATTAAAAAAAAAAAAAAATCATATCTCTGCCATTTTTTTAGGAATTCCTTTCCAATTTCACAGGATGATATGGGGTCCATGTCTCTACCATCAAGGTAAATTTAATCTAGATCGGCTCCTGATGAACGTCACAAATAAACACTGAACTTAATAATGGGAAATCCCATTGATGATATTCAATAATTCATATAAAGTCAAAATATTAGGTGATGTTCCCAAAACTTGTTGTGTTGATACAGGATAACAACCTCCATGTATGTGCTGAGTTTGGTCTGGATTCTGGCTCTAGTCTGGATCTGCTGATCCAGAATTGTATCTTCAACAGTGGTTGTGGAAAAGCCACTGCTGTAACTGAGCTTCTTGGTGGAGGTCTGTGCTGTCTGAATGCTTTTCTAGTTCAGTAATAATTCTGCCTTTTTCTCAGAGCTCTGACTTGAACAGACTTGGAGAAATAAAGTTCATCCTCTGACGTGGCCTTCAGTGACCCTCCTCCTCCTCCTCCTCCTCTGAATCACCACATGTTGCTTAAATTTCTTCTTTTGGTTTTTTAGGATCGATCCGTCAAAGTCGTGGATCTTTTGCTTCAGTCTCCCCATGTGGTCCTCTTGTTCCCGTCTCTTCTGCAGACAAAGTGTGAGCTGTTGGCACCCTGACCTTAAGGGAACTCTCCCATCATGCCTCCTGGCCTCCGTAAATACCATCAAAGCTTCTCTGACACATTAAACAGAGTTATTCCTCCTGCTGTTTTCTGTCTCTGATCGACTCCAAGTTTTCAGTATAAGATGAAAGTGGAGGCGTGACTTGATGGAGTCTCCTGCGATAAGAGAGAATACACAGTGATCAAAGAAACAACAAAAGCTGAAAAGGGGATTGTCCTCGCCGTCGCTGCTGGACCACGGTGGTTCAGGCGTTTGCTGATGTGGATCTGTAAGTTGACAGAATGTTGGAGTTGTAGACGTGACTTTGTGGAACATTTTTACCACTGTCTGACACATGAGTCAGTGTGTGTGTGTGTGTGTGTGTGTGTGTGAGGGAGAGGGGTGAATGGGGCTAATGTGACCAGAATGAACTGGTTTGGGAGACAAAAGCAGGGGGTGAGGGGGTGAGGGGAGGTGCATGGAAGATACAAGAGAGAGAGAAAGAGAGGGGCGCAGGAGAGAGAACTTTTCCCCTGAGAGACGCTCTACTACTGACCGGTAAACAAGTAAGTGCTCATCCTTTACATCCCATTTGAACCTTTATTTAACCTTCAGAAGGACAGAAACTACACTCCTCAGTCAGATAGTTACTTTTCAGGGTTAAGTGTGGACTTTTACTGAGTTACAGCCTTTAAAAACATCATCATCTGTCTTCAAAGAGCAAAGGCTGCCTCAATAATCACCTTTCTGAAACTTTCAGCCTGGCCTGCATTGATTTTGGTTTGTTTTGATCTTTTTAAACAGGCTCTAACTATTTTTTCAGGAGTGTAAATGTTGAAAACTGAACTTCTCAGGGTTTCCTCATGAGATTTCTTCTTTGCCCATACGGTTTGTTCTATTTTAACTCGGAGGCTGGAATATTGAGGTTGTAAATTAGAAATGTCACCAGAAAAGCTGCCTTATGTTGGAATTTCTCTTCAGTTGTTCGGATATTCGGATGATCTACAGGTACCATGAGTCTCTGCAGCCCCTTTGGACCTGAAATCTCCAGAAAGGAGAAAAACCCCAAACTAGTCCATCTCCTTCTACCTCTATCATTCCCTCTAAAATAGTGCAAACCAGAAAATAATTCTGGAACTACAATTTCTACACTTTTATTCACCCTGGGTCCATTTGACCCGCACATCCTAAGTGTAAAACTAGAAAGCACTCGGCGAGTGCAAACCTCCACCAAGGTAGCTCACATGTTGCTGTTATATCTGTAAGCAATAGTTCAGTGATAAAGTTACCATCATAATATGATTCCTGACCCTGAAAACCCACAGCTAGCACTCAGAATCATGTTGATAAATTTCAGCAAAATCCGTCCAGTAGATTTTGTGTAATCTTGCTAACAAACAAACAAATCAATTTTGATTTTATACGAATTATTGAATGTTGTCAATGGGATTTCCTATTATAAAGTTCAATGTTTTGTTATGACATCAGTCTGGATCAGATCCAGATGAAATTTACCTTGATGATACAGACATGGACCCCATATTATCCTGTGAAACTGGAAGTGAATCTGTTAAAAAATGGCAGAGTAATAATTTTCCTATTCTGATAATTTATGGGATTTTTTAAAATTCTGGGAATTTGATATTTGACTGATGTACGTATCACCACCAAAATCTAATGTTTTTTTTCTTGGACCAAACTACACCTCTGGTAAAATTTTTATGTAAATCTGTAAGTTTTCCGTAATCTTGCTAACAAACAGATAAAAACAAACAAACAAACGAAAAAAACATACACTGGCAAAAACATATCCTCTGTGGTGTCACTGAAAATATGTTCTGATAAATGTTCTTCCTAGAAACTGGGCCAATTGAGTCCGGAAAAATAAAGAAAATATATTATTTCCTTTAATAAAAAATGAAAATGGGTCCAAGAGACCTGAACCCTGTTCAGACTGATAAATTTGATTACTTTTTGTTTGAGTACAACATAATTCCAGTTTCTACATCCAGTCTTGAGGTAAATTGAACCCAGCCCATGGTCCCAGGTCCCAGTCAATACTCAGTCAAGGAAAGGGGTGGGGGGGGGGGGGGGGGGGGGGGGGGGGTGGGGGGGGCATTTATGTGGCTTCTCAAGTTATGGGCAATCGGTTAATCAACAATATGAGTCTTTTTTTTTTTAAGATTAATTTTGAGGTAGTTTTTTGCCTTTATTGACAGGAGAGAGAGGGAGAGAGAGAGACAGTGGATCGGCGAGATAGAGTAGGGGGACCTTAAACCTGTTTTTTCAAAGTTGATCTAAATGCTGTCCATCCCAATCCCTCCGAGTACTTGGTCACTCACATATAGCACTGTGTAAGTTTTGCAACAAGCTGTGGTCACCTCACAAGGTGTCGGAGAGAGCTTTACAAAACAGCAGGCTGCAGGTCAGAGGAGGAGCTGTTATGTTGGTGTTGGAGCATCCAGCGGCCATTTTGAGCTTTTTGTCCTCTCTGTTGGGTCTGATAGGAGACAGTTTTACAATCTTCTATTGAAAAGTGAAATGCTCTCCTGCAGCAAGGGATTATTTGAGTTCTCTGTCAAATGTTTTTATTAGAGCAGTTTCAGGCGTTGTGCATTCACATACAATAAGTGATCATTTTCAATGTGCTCATCTTTTTTTAAACAAAGTGTAAAGTAGACAATGAAACCAATAACTGTAAGCACTCTCTGAACTGAGAACACTGGAAGAAGACTGAAAAAAAAGAACAAACAAAAAAACCAAATAAAATAAATTATTTACAAATAATAATAATAATAATAATAATGATGACAGACGGACAAGTAAATAAAAATACATAAAATACATTCCTAAATCAACACAGGGATATGTGATTATTTGAGCTCTCCTTTGACCTCTGTCATCAACAACACATTTTCACCCAGAGAGCTGCTGCTCACTGGATATTTCCTCCTTTTCAGACCATTCTCTGTGAACTGTAGACATGGTTTTGTGTGACAATCCCAGCACCAACAACCATGTTCAAAGTTATTTAAATCACCTTTTTCTTTTCATACTGATGCTCAGTTTGGACCCTAAAGGCACTGAGTTGCTTCAATGTGATTGTCTTATGAGCAGCCTAACTGGTGTGTACCTAATAAATTGGCCGCTGAAGATTACATGCTGAAATGCGTCTGCGGCGGTGAGATTTCAAGTTTGTGTTTAAAAACAAACTTTATGAAGAAATAATCAAATTTCTCATCTTTCCCCCGTAAACTCCTCTTCGGTTTCGTCTCTAACCCGCTGTGTTTTCTGCTGATAATCTGCCCTCTGGGTATTCTCTCTTTTTTATGTAATTGTCCCATTTCTGGAGCCAGACTGGAGCCCTCTCCCCACATCACAAACCCAGAGCTGCAGCGAAAGCCTGTTTTGACTGTGCAGATGCAGCAGTTTAGCGGTTGGAGCATATCTTCATGTTGGAGTGGATGCTTTTGCTTCCTGCTGATAAAAGGCCTCTGTTGTGTTTGGGACGTCCTGAGTGTGTGTGTGAGGCGAGGTAAAGCAAAGGGCATTCGCTCAGGGTTTAAGAATTAAACATAATTATTATCTTTGGCTGTTTTTGCTGACACAGACGCTGAGCCGCAGCTCAAAGTGGAGCAGAGAGGGAGACGGATGAGGCTCCATAAAAGTTAATTGTACAAACTGTTATGGCTCCAAAGAGAGGCTTTATGACCCGGGCCGACGTGGTCTACACTCATAAATCCTCTGGTACTGGACTCAGCTCATGGGCAGACTCGTCTTTGTTTAATCAGGACATCTACAGGTTTTTAGTCAATTAAATATAAATATGAATTAACCTGAGGAAGCATGAAAACCTTACATTCAACAGCTGCCTCTATCGTCTTGATCAATCTGATGAGGAGTGACTCAAACAGGTTTTTAATTTCATCAGCTCTTTGTAGATTCTGTTTGTCCAAAAGTTTGTCATTTCTGCATTGACATCTTTGATGATTAAAATTACGATAAAAATATATTTTGGTCCTATCTGCAGATTATTCATTTAATATTTACATTTCTAACTTGAATCTCCTGTTTCTGATCCTTCAAAAGAGAGATCAGTCCCTATCACCTGTCCTGCAGTCTCATGCCAGTTTGTCTCACAGGTGATTTTTGGCTAATAATGGCTAATGTACTTTCTTCTAATCTTTCTGTCATGAGCTGAGGTTTGTTCTCCCTCTTCAATGCTCTTTTGAATTAGAAAGTTGATTTTTTTGCTTTGTTTCCATCAAACTGATCAATAGTTGGGGGTAAATAACCTCAAAGAGCTATCCTTAAAAATAATACACTTGCATATTTTCATTTTTTCTTTTTAGTCTGCATGAAAAGTTTTTGAAATCCGTCTTTTCCCAAATATTAAATTCTTTTTTAGAATTTTACATTTTCTCCAATTCTGCCTTCATCCAAGAATTCCTTATTTTTTTCTTTTATTTCTGTCTTAGAAATTGAACTTGAATCTGTTTTTTATTTTGAATGCCAACTTTAGAATCTCACTTATTTTTCAAAGAACTCACATTTAAAAGCTTACTGTGATCGAGAGGCTCTGTGACCTTGACTCTTTGACCTTTGGTCTCTTACATTTAACCTGTCTGTCCCTTTTTTCATGGTGAGCATTGGTTTTGTACCAAAAAGATTCCAAATAAGCATTTTTGTTGTTTGCGTTCATAAAACTGAGTTTTCTTTTGTAAACAACACGTTGATTTAATTAGAAAAGAAAAATCAAATGCTGAAATCTTATGTCACTCTTAAAACTCTTTGGGACCTAAAAGACCTAAAAGAATGTAACCTGACACACCAGATGGATCATTCAGTGTTTGGGGAGAAGCATATCAGCAGGTGATCAATCACATTTATAATGGGCCAATCAGATAATGTTGTAGGCAGATGCTACTGCTAGTGAGAAAGATAGACACTTTTAAAAACTAACTCTCTTCAAAACATTCACAATGGAGTGAAAATATCCTTTCTATGGAGAAGTGTTCATCATTTAATAAAGAAATGTGGTCCAGATCTGATAAAATTGATGACAAAGCTGTTAGCATCTATGCTAATCTTTGTACCTGAAGTCACTTCCTGCTGTCGTCTCAATCGTAGCTCCACCTCTTCCTGCTCTAAAGGCCTCTGATTGGGCTGTGCCACTTTGTTCTGAGTACAGTTGTTGTAGTTTGGAGCCTAGCAAAATGACATTGAATCAGGGGGATCCAGCTGCACTGCAAGGCTAAAAAAATGATCAGTCCCTAAATATTTTCTTGAGGCTGTCATATTCCTCCTCTTAAGACCTCAGGGGGTGGGATGGAGAGCTGATGTGGTCGAGTGTTCAGACACTCAGCAGGAGAGTTACTAACCTGTGGGTGCAGAAAAAGACGGCGCCTTAAACCTCCTTAAACCTGGTTTAAAGCCTAAAGCCTGACTTAAACTCTGATTATTTTCAAAGACTAAAACCAGTTCTGTCTTTATTTATTCTTTCTCTTCTGTGAATTTCTCCCTCTGGATCATAAAGGTCTGGATGACTGTGCAGTTTTGTGGTCCTGAACATCTATCACAAGTGTTTAATATTAAAAGCTAAGTGATCAGATAAGCCCATGATCCTCTTTTCCTGGAAGACTCGTCTGCACAGAGCGTTGCCTCACGTCTGGAAAAGCGAGGAGCCTGAGCTTCTGTGGTTTGTGACTTCATTAACTGTGGAAGTGACTCAGAAGAGTCGGCCCCCGGAGGATTAAACTTGAGTACATTTAAACGGCTGCGGTCTGGCTGTAAATTCAGAGCATGTTTCTGAGAGGACGGGAGGTGTTCCAGATGTTTCTGCAGGCTCTGACTCAGCAGGACGGTCCTCTCACAGACTCGGTGTTCGCCTTTTACTCAACCATCAGGGCCACGGGCTTTATCAGCGACTGTTCCACTTCTTCACCCTTTTTAACTGGAACTGATGGATGATCCTGATCCAACAAGTCAAAGTAGTTCTGCTTCTTTGACACTCACTGGCCTCTTTATTAGGTACACCCTTCATGTACTTTAGTTCTCAAATGAGATTCAATGTCAAACAACAAAGTGATTCATGCTGATTTAGAAATAAGGCTGCAGCAGGTAGACCTGGAGATCTGGCTTCAGGTCTTGTGTGGATGTAGTCTGGCTCAGGTCCTTCAGACTCACTCCATGATGTTGACATCAGAACCCTGAGGGGCCACATCATCACTTCATCCTCATAGTTCTTAAATAGAAAAGCACTCAGAGACCTGAAGCTTTTCCACAACCCCTGAAAAAGATACAACTCTGGATCACCAAATCCAGAATAGAGCCAGGATCCAGACCAAACTCAGCACATACATGGAGGTTGTTATCCTGTATGAACACAACAAGTTTTGGGAACATCACTTAATATTTAGATTTTATATGAATTAATAAATATCATCAATGGGAGTTCAATGTTTTTTTGTGACGTCAGTCTGGATCAGATCCTGATGAAATTTACTGTGATGACAGAGACATAGACCCCATATTATCCTGTGAAATTGGAAGTGAATCTGTTAAGAGATGGCAGAGATATGATTTTTTAAACCTGCCCAATGTTAGCTTATAGGATCTTGGTAATTTTGAGATTTTTTGCATCCAGACAAATATACATATCACCACCAAAGTCTAATCATATCATAGTTGGGCCATTATTAATATCTCCTGAAAATTTCAGCAAAATCCTTTCAGTAGTTTTTCGTAATCTTGCAAACAAACAAGCAAACAAACAAAGAAACAAACAAACACACAAACCCTCCTTGGCTTGGTAATCACAACGCCCTGGGTTTTTAGTGTCCTGGTTGGGTTGTAAACGTAGAATCCTGTTTTCACAGATGGATGGATGAATAGAGGTTTAACGCCATGTCAGCCACTAAGGCCATCTTCATCAGTCATGTTGACATCAAAATGACTTCTGCTTTGACTCTGTTAAAAGGATCTTGCAGACCAGCTGCTCTGTAAAACCGTCTCTTTGGAGGATAAGATCTGCACGATCTAAAAGAATCTGTTTTTTTTACGGTCAAAGGACATTTACAACCCACGCATTCAGGAGGAGGCTCTTCCTTTCAGTAAGAACAAGTGATCCACCTCGAACGACCAATCTGACATCGAGTAAGACCACTTTGTCCTTGTGGTCTTTCAGCTGTGTTGGTCTTGGACTGTTTATCAAAGGGGAAATTTAATATAGCTTGTTGTTTGGGCAGTCACTCCATTCGGTGCCATTTGTCAAATGGTCTGCCTCAGATCAGAGTGAGGAACAGGACATGGGTGTTACTTCTTGTCCCAGAGGTCTTTCCTCATTTATAGAAATGCCCACATGTCCAGGGACCAACAGGGATGGACATCATACTCTGCTTTTTCAAGCCAAAATAACTTGTAAGTATCTTGACAATGATTGAGGGATCAGTGTTGATGTGGAGCATCTATTTTATGTATTTATTTAGATAGAGGACAATGCACATTAATGAACATAGGCATGTAAATGTGCCAGATTATAGCCAGAGGCATCTGAAGACAAGAAATCGGATCCTGTTCTCAGAGACCAGGATCTGATACAAACTGTACTCCAATACTGGTTATCAAATCCAGGATACTGAAGTCTACATAAACCCAGTCCATCAGTTGAGTCATAGTCCTACTGCAGAACAAATCTGATGCCATGCGTATCAGGGTCCTGGTGGCTCTGATTTTGAAGGGTAGTTTCCTTGGCTGACCATTGTGGTCCTCCATGTTGTCCTCCTCTTGGTTCTTCCTCAGTCTGCCTCTGCTCTCTCTGCCTGGGAGGGACCTTGCTGATGTTGTATAACTACCTTGTTGCTCTGCTGGTAGCAGAGTTTGGCCAGTTTGAACCCTCCTACAGCTTCTCCTGTTTCTAATGACCTTCTTATGACAGTGATGATCATTAGCACTCGTCTGGTGGATCAGACTCTGGACTGTGATCCTGCTAAATCCCCAAACCCTGTGCAGGTTGACCTAGACCTGAATCATCATATGAAAATGATCTGGCTCTAAAGTCTTCAGTCTTCTGTGGTGAAGTTAGTGGGTCATACAGGGACGTCTAGAAGTCATTTTCAGTCGGCTGCTTTCTGAAATCCCTAATTACAGAGTCAACACAACACACACGCTGGCACACACAGATCCCTGGCTCTGCAGCATCATCCCTGTCCTCCTTTTTGACTCATTTTGTCAGAATCCGAACTACAAACTGGTGTCTGAGCATGAAAAGAGTCTCACATTTCCAGTATTCAGTGTATGTGTGCGTGGCGTCAGATCAGAGCGCCGTCCATGCTAAATGAAAGGTTATTTGTGTTAATCCTGCTCTGTGCTCTTGACAAAGACCTCTACATTTAATAAAGCTGCATCATAACCAGACCTGGCTTTCTCTTTTCTGATGTGAGGGTCAAAATCAACGACTGACCTCTCAGAGAAAACACACAAGAGCAGGCTGTTGGGCTGAGGAGGCCCTGGAAATACTGTGCATAATTCATATTCAGTTTAGCCTTCATTTCTATGTGTCTGAGTCTGCTGGTGCGTGACTTATTGTGTTACGCAATAAAGTCAAGTAGTCAGAAAACGACAAAGTCCTGCAGCCTCCTGGAATAAGAGGACTGAAAAGTCCCTGTGGTTTGACTGTAAGGTGAAGACAAATCTAATGCAGTGATTCTTACTTGGTGGGGTGCCACAACCTTCAAACCTTAAATACAACTTTGAGGGACAGTTCGTTTTTTTAAGGCGGGGTTGATCAGTCAATTAATCAATCTTTATTTGTATAGCTCCAGTTTATAACAAGTGTTATCTCAAGACACCTTACAACAGAGCAGGCTGACGTTAAACTCTTTATTTATAGATACACATATAAACAATATATACAAAAACAGTTATCTACATTTACTATACATACATTCATTCAGAGATGGATCCATCCAGGCAGAGACAACAGGACTAAAAATAAGAATTTATGATGGAGACAAACCCATGGACGCCCAGATCATAAATCTGTCCTCAACATATTTGTCTCTGCTGAATATAGATTCAAGATTCATAATGAAGATAAATGTATTGAAGGCAAGTCCCTTGAGATTTGGGATCTCATTTTTAAGAGGGTCCTCATGTCTATGTGGTTGTAAAGATAGTTACTATGGATGAATAATCAATAACCAACCATGGATAGAGAGATCAATCTAATATTAACATTAATATCTATAATGAATATAATCTGGAGAGGAATGATGTTGATTAATATAGCAGCATCTAGCTAACCTGCCATTAAAATGGTTTAACTGGTCTAAAAGTCTGACTTTATGTTAAATGATGTCATTTCTGTTCAAACGATGCACTAGTAAAGATAATTGCCAAGAAAGCACTCTGCCCCTGTAGGGAGATATCCGCGAATGGATTAGGTTAGTGCTGTAATTAGTATCATTATTTTATTTAAGTTTTATTTAGGTTAATGCTGTAAATGTAAAAAATATATTTTTACTTAGATTCTACTAGCTTCAGATTATGTTAGTGTTATAAATATTATTGTTGTCTTTTTATTGAGATTCCTTTTTTAGGTTAATGCTCTAAATATCCAGTTATTTTCATGAGATTTGATTTAGATTTTACTAGCCTTAGATTACAGTAGTGTTGTAAATATCCTTATTCTGTTTTACCTCCTATTTACTTCTTTATATTTCTTATGGGTAATACATCAGTAACTAGTTTTGCTCTTTTCTCATGTTAATGCCAACTGGAATGACAAATAAAACCCCTTTGAATGCTAGGCGATACAGCGGTGCCACCGAAATCCTCATAATTACTCACTTTAAAGAAACAAGCTGGCTCGACTAGACACTACAGTAAGATTCTTCCCAGTGTTTCACTTTTCCTATGTTTCTGAAACTATCATGTGTGTGAAATATGAACTGCTGTTCAGGGTCAGTTAGCGCTCACTAGAGCACAAGCTGATATAAATCTAACTCTCCTGAATGTTAGATGGGTCACTTTTGTGTTTCCCAGGCTGGAAAAACAGACAAAACAAATGTTCACAGCACTGATTTCAGTAACGTGAAGTGGGCCAAATTTGTCTAGTTGTTTTGAGTATGGACATCAGGACTCACCCTTCTACAATAACAGACTGGTGTGTTTGCCGAGTCCATAACTGCTAGAAGCATTTAGCTTCCTGACATTGTCCGCCATGTTTGTTTACGCTGGTCACGAGCTGTGAGAGCAGAGGGGCTGCCTTCTTGGTAAATTAATCTTTAGTTTGTGGTGTCCTGTGTTTCTCTCAAACAAACAAACAAACTGATCAATCTGACATGATCTGTCTTCATGCGGCTCACTCACTGTTTCAACATCAGTTAAGATTTTATTCATCTTTGTGTGTAAACCAGGCCAAATGGTGCATGCAGTTGTACCAGGAAGTCAGGATTTCCGAGTTCTGAGTGGTAAATTTTAACTGGAACACCCCCTGAAGTCAGAATTCCCAATTGGAAAGTCAGAGAATCCTTACCACCCCTGAGTTGGCATTGGAAGATGGCTGTCCCGGGTGTAATGGTCTGTAGCAGTTGATCTCTCATCAAGGTTAGTCTGAGTTGGAAATTAAATTATATTTAGTCACCAGAAATGCCCCCTTTGGTCTGAATGTATCATTTTGAAGTCGGATATATTCAGCTTGCCCAACTTTTCCAGCTCCTAACTGTAACGTGTGAGAGTGGCAGGTGAGTTTTGTCATTTCCTTATTGGCTGTGGGTCAGTTAAGAGGACAGAAGCATTCATTCTGTCTCTCTCTAGGACTAACTCAGTCCAGCAGAAATAACATCTTACCCTGCAGAAATCTCCTCTCTGTCTCTTTCATGTTTGTTGGACCGTCAGTGCTCGTCTCAGGACTGTTTTTACTTGTTTTTCTGGTGGAGTCTTAAAGCAGACAGACCTCTGGGCACTGACAAAGATAATCAGAGCAAAGAGAAGAGAGTCACTTCAGGGAGTTCAGACTCCTCTCTCTGTTGACCGAGGGTTTTTCCTGTTACAGTGAAAATCTCAGATTCCCACAGCGACTGAAGAAGAATTTTAAACAACTTTAAAATCTGCCTCTCATTATTTCTCTTTATCCTCGGACTATACACAAGATGATTGAAATCAAAGATCTCAAAGAAAGATTCCTCCTCTCCAGTGTTTCTCCGAGGCAAGTAACAATCAAAGTGAAAGTTTAAAAGTATATCTAAGTATTCAAGAAGAGTTTAAGGCTGCTTGACTCTGAGAATGTTTAGTAGACGGACTGTGTGGGTATCAACAAAATCTGATTCAAGATCCCAAATTTAAACAGCAGATGAAACTCAGAGAAAACAGAAAAGTCTCTTTGTTTAAAAGATACGATGAAACCCTCAAGATGTGCACAGTGTTTAAATCAGCTGACCAGAAACTGATCAATAATCAGTTTCATTTAATGGTCAGTAGTATGGAGAGTTACTCAACCGTCAATCAGAACATCAATCAGAAGCTCAAGGGCTCAAGCCACACTGTCCCTGAACCCTACATCACTCCCAATGCTGCATCAGTGGCATGAAAATGGTGAAAACGAAGACTTGAGTTAGACATTTGGGCTTGAGCCTACTGAGTTATTTAAGACAGCTTTTAAGCTTTCGCCAATGTAGACGTAATGCTGCTGCTCATGCTTCAGGACTTCCAGCTCTTGCTGAATCCTCTGAGGTCCTCCATCTACTGAGGGACTGAGTCAGACTTGTCCCACCCCACGTCGGCCCATCCTTCAAAGGGATACACCAACATTTTCTTTCTTTTTGTGTCTTGCCTGACTCCTGAGTCCATGACAAGCAGATAGACTTGATTCTTTTGACTGTACTTGCAGAAACAAGGAAGAGACGGGCATTGCTGCTTGGTACACTGGGACAGTCTGTTAGAAACAGGACTTCTGAAACCTTTCAAAAATACATCCCTAAGAAAAGCAGGACAAGATTTTTAAGAATTCTAAGGGCCAAATCCAGAGAGAATCTGGGAATGTGCAAAGTATGTGAGCGATTTGAGCATCCTGGGCCACTGATATTTAGCTGGTTACGGTAGCTGAAGGGGTTGGCATCCCTTGCCCTCAGGGTGTAGGGTTTGCACCCCTTTGCGACCTTAAACTTCATTGCATGCAAATAAAGTGGGGTTAATTTTGTTGGTGGTGCAGATGAGTTGTCAGGAATGGTGGATAGAGAAGGGCTGACCGGGCATATGCTCCCAAATCCTCTGAGGATAAGGAGCTAAAACACTGCTATTTTTGGGCACAATGTTGGCGCAATTCAAGGTGCTAATTGCTGATGCAATCCATTCTTTGTGGACTTTCAGCTCTAGTCTTTACATGGGTATGAAATATATAAAAAAGCAGCTTTTGAAGGACCTTGAAACATAATATGTATGTGTACTAATAATTAAAATCTACAGTAAGAAAATATCTAAGGTTCTTCTTTTCCAGCAGATGTCTCCTTCTTTCTTTGATTTCAAGGCAGTAAACAAATCCTCCTTCTCTGCTGTCAGTATTGAGTTCTTAGTCCGTAAGAAGGCCGATCTCTCTGCCTTGATGTTCCGACCTCAGTGTCAGAGAATCGAGGTGTGCAAAGTTTTGATTAGTCCGAGCACCTCGCTGCCTAGCACCAAAACACCAGACACAGGGTCTGAACTAAGCTGGCACTGGCACAACAACATGCAACAATATTTTCAGAGTTAAACCCGTTATACAAGCTAATCCTCTGCAGCAGGGGGTCCTCTGGGAACTCACTAACAAGTCCAAACAGTGCTCTGAGAGGGTGGGGTAGTACTGGTGTGGAGCCCAGTCCCTTTAAATCAGACCATCAGGCTGTGGGCAAACACTGAGCACACTGAGACCGACAATTTTTAATATGGAGGAGATGCTGAGGAGTGTAATTGATGATTATCTGACAGTGAGTGTCCTCCCTGATTATCTCCCTCTGCATCCTGACAGCCAACAGTTTTGTCTGAAAGATGAGCGTGTGGACAGATGTTTTACAAGAAGCTGAACGGATGACTAAGTGGTGGAGTTTGATTTAAATAGTCAGAATGGTTCAGTCATCATGATTTATGGAAAGAATTGACTGTGCTACACAATAAATAAATGATAACAGTGTTTATTGATCAAAAAATCTGGATTTATTGGATATTTAACAAAGAATACATTAAAAAAACTTAACATTTAATGTCGTTCATGAATCTATAACTAATTATTGACCACTAATATTAATTCAAAGTCTAGTGAGAAAAAGAAAAACATTTTTTTAAATGTTGATGACCGCAAATTAACAAATGTACAGTTAGCATTCTTTCATTAATAGCACCATTTCATCACCAAGTATTGTAAATTTAGATATAATTTCCCTTATTGCAAAGTCTGATAATGTCTTAGTGTCTTTGACAGCAGGGACAATGTCTTCTGTTGCAGATTTTGATATTATTCTTGCCAAAATGCAGTGTGTAAAAAACAATCAGACCATCTTAACCACAGTGCCTGTACACCCCACAAAAAGCCAGCAGGTCAGAGGTCAATATGACAGAAACTCAAGTATAAATATTAAAGGTTGATGCCTAACAATCACTATTGTTTAAAAACCTTGTAGTGTTCACATACCGAGTATCCCTGATCCTCCTCTACTCTCACTCTGTCTGAGACCCATGTGAGCTCAGCCAGGTCTGGTTGGTTGACAGGTCTTCTCTCTGGTAATTGGTCAGTAATTGGTAACTAACATCCCTGCTCTGCACCAGGCCTGCCTTTCTAAGACAATAGGCTTTATCTGCCCATGAATCAATGGTAGGACTTAATACTGGTAGGTCATGCTGTTTCAGGCAGCTACTGGTGCTGTAGACAGAAGGTGTGGTGACATCACAGACTAGCGAAAGGATCACTTAAATATACGTTGGGCTGCAGGAGGGTGCAGCAGGTAGTGCTGGTGCCTCCCTGTCATGGGACAGGCCCTTTTGGTGTTGAGTTTGCATGTTCTCCCATGCATGTGTGGGTTCTCTGGTTTCCTCTTCTAGAGTAATGACTATACTCTGTCAGTTTAATCTTGCAAAGCAGCTGGATTTCCTAGATTTCCTGTCTGTCTGAAGCGTTTGTTCCCGGCTAGAAAATGAAGTGATGTCCTTTAGAGGAGTGCAGAAGACGGATGACCTCTATCTCAGCCACCATGTTGGGACACCTGTTCTCTAAAACCTTTGTCCATGTTTCAGGAGGTAATAATACTTACACAGCATAAAGAAGCCAATCAGAAGCACCCTGAACCAGCTTAGTAAGCCATGAATAGAGCTAAAACTCAGGGCTGCGGTCAGTGTGTGGAAAAACTGAAGTACTGTAATTTGTCTTAAAGCCACAAAACTTTAATCAAATTAGGGGTCTCGCCCTGGAGGGAGGAGCTGACGTATTAAGACCAATGTAGCTCATTTGTGGAGGAAGCTGGGGTTAACTGGATGGTGAGATAATGCAGAACTTCAGCCCGAGGGACCTGCGTCCATGTCCTGTGAGAAACAAAAAGTCAGTATGCTGTTATCACTGACCCTCACTAATGTTTTCTTTACTCGCACCAAATGACTTCTTATGCCAAAACCAACCACACAGGATGTTTTTCATTTATTTCTCATTAGATAAAAATGGAGAATGTTCCTATAAACAGAGGCTTAGCTGATGAATCCATCTGCATGAGAAGTACATCTAGGCATCCAGAATTTAAAGGGATACGCCAACTTATTTTTCTTTTTGTGTCTTGCCTCACTCCTGAGTCCATGACAAGCAGATAGTCACCATTCTTTAGGCTGTGCGTGCAGTAACAAGGAAGAGACGGACAGTGCTTGCCCACCCTAGTTAGCTGAGCTCAAACAATAGGAGTCAATGGGTAGTGTTAGCCTGCCTTTGCCTACAGTCATCAGATAAATTCTTCAGTAACTGCTTAATGTTACGTTATCTTCTACAGTCATTGTATTATCTTCTTCTACTACTAAACAGAGGCTTTGTTTTGTTGACCTACTTCCGGTGGTGGTTTGCCCTAAAGATGTGGCGTTTGTGACCGAGTCCAGTCTTTAGAACAGCTCATTTAAGTGAATGATGAGAACTGATTCGCATTTGTAAGTGAGCCATTCTTAAATGCGAATTGTCTTCAAATTTAATAATGACTTTAAACGAACAGCTTACTCACCACTGCGAATCAGTTCTCATCATTTACTTTAAAGAGCTGTTCAAAAGACTCGACTCGTTCATGAACATCACATGTCCAGTGTAAACCACTGTAGAAGTAGGTCAACAAAACAAAGCCTCTGTTTAGGAGTAGAAGAAGACAATATGAAGATAGTAGAAGATAACGTAACACAACGCGTTAAAATATGAGTCACAACAAGCACACAGGACCGTGTAGGGTTGCTGAAGAGTTCATCTGATGACTGTAGGCAGAGGCAGGCTAACACTACCCATTGACTCCCAGTGCTTGATCAAGGTAATTAGCTGTGGGGGAGCTCAGCCTATCACTTCCACACTTTCAGTGAAGTTAGAGTTTGTTGTTGCTTCCACAGATTGGCAGCCTGAACAGCTGATGAGAGGGAGGCAGTGTTTCCGGTGGGAGGATATAAAAGTCCAATATCAGCTCCAAGCTCCAAACACAAGGGAAAGTGAAATGCTGAAAAGAATCTTACTGTAGTGTCTAGTAGTTTTTTGTGTAGTTTAACCCTAAAGTGGGCAAATTAAGAGGCCCTCAGTAGCACTGAGCATCCATACCCCTGCTATCTCTGTTAATCAGAATCAGAATCTGTTTTTATTGCCCAGTATGCAGCACATCCCAGGAATTTGACTCCCGCAGTTGTCTTCTCTAGTACAAGGAGGTAAAAAAAACAAACAAAAAAAAACAAGACAAAATAATAATGTAAATGTAAAAGTAGAGGATAAGATTAAATAAATAAAATTGAAAAGAAATATATATGAACAAAACTCTTAACAAATGCAGTGTATGTAAAAATGTACATCAGGAGTATATACAAGCAGATGGGAGGAAAGTGCAGCTGTGCAGTGAACAGTGTAGCTATGACCTGTTTAACATGGTGACTGCAGATGGGTAGAAACTGCTCCTGTGCCGGCTCGTCCTGGTCCGCAGGGCTCTGAGGCTCTTGAAGGATGGGAGCAGTTCAAAGAGTCCATGAGCAGGGTGAGAGGAGTCCCTCACAATGTTCCCTGCCCTCCTATGAGTCCTGGAGCAGTACATCTCCACCGTCTTGAGCGTGTTCAGCTCCAGGTTGTTCTGACAGCACCAGAGCACCAGCTGATCCACCTGCTGTCGGTAAGCAGTCTCATCACCGTCCTGGATGAGACCGATGACGGCGGTGTCTTCTGCAAACTTCAGTAGCTTCACAGAGGCGTCCGTGGAGGTGCAGTCGTTTGTGTAGAGAGAAAAAAGTAGTGGAGAAAGGACACATCCCTGGGGAGTCCCTGTGCTGGTGGCCGAATGTCCGAGGTGACCTGCCCCAGCCTCACCTGCTGGCTTCTGTCAGTCAGGAAGCTGTAGATCCACTTACAGAGCACAGGTGGCACGGGAGCCTGGACAGTTTGGAGCAGAGGGAGTGGGGGACGACGCTATTGGACCTAACTTAATGGTAGTTCAGCCAGATGCTGCTTTATTAATCAACATCAGTCCTCTCCAGATTATATTCATTATAGATATTAATGTTAATATTAGATTGATCCCTCTGTCCATGGTTGTATTGATTATTCATCCATAGTAACTATCTTCACAACCATATAGACATGAAAATGAGACGCCACATCTCAAGGGGCTCACCTTTAATACATTTATATTCAACAAATATGGTGCTATATAAATAAAGATTGATCGAATCTATTTTCAGCAGAGACAAATGTGATGAGGACAGATTTATGATCAGGGCAGGTGGGTTTGTCTCCATCATAAACTTTTATTTTTAGCCCCTTTGCCTGGATTGATCCATCTCTGGATGGATGTACAAATATTCATGTGTATTTGTGTGTATGCATATATGTGTATCTATAAATGAAGAGTTTGTCTTCAGCCTGCTCTGTTGTAAAGTATCTTGAGATAACACTTGTTATGAACTGGAGCTATACAAATAAATCAATAAAATAAAGATTGGTTTCTGCACTGCTGATTTATTGGATATTATACTTAATAGAGCCAAGGACCTCAAGCAACCCCACTTCAAAAAGCCCTTACTATCCCTTTAAAGCCAGGGTAATGATACAACAGTTTAATAACCGTTATTACTCACGATTAAATGTCCCAATCTGTGAGAATCCAAACAGAGATAAACCCTGTGAAACAGCGAGGTGGCCCTCCAATCAGCCATCATTTCTCTCTCTGCTGTTGTTACATCACACACACACACGGAGACCCTGCAGTGTGTTGACAGTGTGTGTTTCTCGGTCACTGACTTTGCTGAAAATGAGATTGTGAGTGATGGATAAAAGGCTTATGTCAGACCCTTCTCTCTTTTCTTCTGCTTGCCGTTCACGTGGGCGTCAGCTGCATCTTCTCAACAGTTTGTTAGTTTACATCGGACTTACACTGAACTCATATAACTCCTCACTCTTCACTCTCCCTCAGACCTCTCTCTTCCTCGTGGGTGTTAAAATGCAGCTTTTTTTTTTTTTTTTTGCATTCTAACAAAGTATTGATTTTTTACAGTCCTGCTCCCAGAATGAGAAGAAAACTGTGAGATTTGTGGTGCAATTTTGTGCATTTCCAATTATTTCCAGTAGGTTCCATTAAATATTCAGCATGTGCGTTATTGTTTGTATTAATCAGGACGATGGGAGCCCATTGGCCGCTCCTCTTTAGCATGGGGTAGCATGTGCTTTCTTCCTTAGGAGCGCCGGGCTAACTATGAGCCACAAGGGACTCGGTTATAAAAGACCCACCGAGAAGTTTCCATGTATATTTAATGACAGGAGGTGCACACATGAGGAGTTTTGGTAGTAAACTCGATTATATCACAGCTGCTCTTCGTTGGCCTTACAGTTGGAGAATCAAACAGCCAGAAAGGTCCACGATTAGCACAAAGGCAGAAAGTTTCATAAAAACAAACGCGCTCAGCTGATTTTAATACTCACTGAGCTCCAGACTGCTGAGGAGGTGAAAGTAACTTCACCACTAAGTCATTCTCAGCTTTGTTATCTGCGCTGGAGCAGGAGGAGACTGAGGGGCAGCTTTAGGTCAAAATAATGAAATAAAATGTTGTGATTCTTTTGGAAATATGCAGCTACTGCAGCTCTCAAGCTTAAAGCTCTGTTGAAGTTCATTCAGCCTCCATCTGCCTCCGTCTCTTTTTTGCTGCACTTTTGACCTTTTAGGTTACAAAATCTAAAACATGAGATTGTCTCAGAGAACTTCTGCTGACTCGCTGCTTTATGGGGTTGGACCAACTCTTCGTGGTGTAAATTTAAGAACATGGACACACTCCTCTGAGATTTTGGTTCATGTTGACAAGACAGAATCACATGTGGACTGTTGAGACCACTAGAGTCCAGAAAACTCATTACCATGTTGAAGAAAGCACTTTGAGCTGATCTTAGCTGAGGGACAGCGTGGCTTTTTTATATGCACCTCTGTATGCTATTCCTGTGCGCCCCAGCGTGCACAATACTCCCAGAAACACATTTGAAGATTCTTACACAACACAGTCACAATTATATTATCTGTACACATGCTAACACAGATAACTATGCAGTAATTTATTTATTTTATATTTAACCAGATAATTCCCATTGAGATCATTATTTACAAGGGTGACCTGGCCAAGAGGTCAGCAGCACAGGTCATAATAAATATAATTTCAAGAAAAAGTTTGAGTCAATAATAACAATAAATATAAAAAAGCATTCAACAATTACACAGTGGAAGTGCACCAGATTTGCTAACAGATAATAAATCAGGCTATCCAGTGAGTTTTATGAACAAAGATGCAGGAAAATGAGAACATGCTTCGAGCCTGCCATTATTTGATGGATCATAAAGATATAGAAGTTTGATCATGACAGTTTAACAGGATTTTGATAATTAATGAGCTTTTACTTTTAAACTCATGCTGAAGTGTCTGACTCGTCTTTCTGATTGTTTCTTGTGCTCTGGATGCGTCAATCAAAAAAGCACTTTAATCTAAGCATTAGCATATTTCATACAGTGTTCTGTGTGTTCTTTGACAGACATGCTTTAAACCTTCGTACGCCCTGATACGCTACACAATCAAAATAGAGACCAGAGACTTTAACCATCAGTGTGTGAATGTGATAGTTTGGGCGTGACCTTTGGTGTCAGATAGACTTTGAAGGAGCTAACGAAGCTAACGAGGCTAAAGTCTGCTCACCTTTTTCTCTGACTCTATTGAACAAGTGTGTTGTGGCTGCTGTTATAAATAAAGCTATTTATGTTTTTGGACATGCTTTTGTTGTTGCGTAAGCACTTCAGGGACCTGGTTGGGCCGTCATTCAGTTTGTGATAGTAGAAGCACCTTCAGCTCCCTCATTAACCTTTGACCTGATAGAATCTCATTGCTGTTCATTTCTTTGACCCTGACCTTCAACCTGAACCCAGCCGAGGTGCATGAAGCCACATTCAGCCTGATCCTCATTACCTGTGACTTTCTATAACCATGTTGAACAGGGAGGTGTAAAGAGCTCGTTTTGTTTCATCACATCACCTCCATCATTTACATGGTTTTAAAGATCTGATCTAGAACAAGGTCTTCATAATTCAAGCTTTACAGCCATAGATATATATTTATATATTTTTCATCCCTGCTTCAGTTGATCCTGGAAGAGCTCGGAGGGGTTTTCTCATGGGAAGCGTTTTCAGCTCAGTCCCTGGACAGGTTATTAGAGCAGCAGTGCATAATTGCAGCCTGGTTGGTGTGAAACTTCGACACCAGCAGCTCCGCTCGCTCTTCCTCATTTAAAAAGGCAAAAACAATGCTTCAAAATCTTCTGTGCCACTGTTATGTAATTGTCTTATACAGTGGAAATGTTTGAAATGTTCTCAGGAAGCAAGTTTTTATCAAACTGAGTGAAAATGTTCCAGCAGGTAAAGCAGACAAACTGAGACGATAGATGAACCTGAATGTTTCTGAAAGAGAGTTAGCACATTAGCTCCTCCAGTCCTGAAAGCCAAAAGGATCTTAAAACAGCCTTTTGGCCTGAAATAATAAATGATAATGATAATAATCAATACCTGAGATAAGGTAAACACAAGAGTCCAATGTTTCATTTTGCAGCATCAGGATATGCCTGATGTTGAAATTTAAATTGTCAGTGTTTTTCTTTTAGAAATACGGTGTGGTAAACTGTTTGGACATAAAATTGATATTGATGATATCAACAGTAGTTCAGCTCCGCTAGTACCCAAATTTGAAGTACATGTACTCAATTTTGGTCAACTAGTGCACGAGTAGACCTAACTAGTAAAGCAAAATTGCCTACTGATTGACAATTTTGTGTTACTAGTATTTCTAGTAAAACTTTGAGTTTTAACAAGTGACATTTTTCAAGTCTACTGGTACTGCTAGTAACACAAAATTGTCTACTAGAAGGCAAATTCACTTCACTAGTAAGGTCTACTCGCTCAAACTTTTTGTTTACCAGTAATTCCACTAAACCTAAAATATCTCATTAGTAGTACTAGTAAAACCAAAAGAGTCACTGGTACTTCTAGTAGCCCTAATGCAAATGAAGTAGAAGGGACTATAACCAAATCCAGCTCCCTGATTGGTTGTAATATTTTTGAAAGCCAATGGGAAGCTTGAATTTTATGTTTCCTGCCCCCTTATTAGCATATAATCTATCAATCAATCAATCAATCTTTATTTAGCGCCAATTCATAACAAGTGTTATCTCAAGACACTTACAATAGAGCACAAAGCTCTTCATATTATGGATACACATATATGCATAGATACATATATACATATAAAAATACACATATACATATATATACAAATATATACATCCAACACCCAACATGAATCCAGTAGCCAATCATGAATCCCTCCATCATGGTGGCAAGAAAAAACCTTCTGTTAAGCAGCAGGAAATCTTGAATGTGGACCCCAGTCTCATGAACAGCAAATCCACACCATGCTGTAAGATAAGACTTACGATAAGACTTACTAGTAGTACTAGTGAACATTTTAAGTCTGCTAGTAGTACTAGTAGGCCTAAAACAGTCTACTAGTACTACTAGTGAACATTTTCAAGTCTACTAGTGGTACTACTGACATTTTTGCTTCACTAGTAAAGTCTACTTGGGCACTTGTTGACCAAAATTGAGTACATGTACTCCAAATCTGAGTACTAGCAGAGCTGAACTATGGTTGATATCACTGATATTAATTTTATGCCCAAACAGCTTTCTATACGATTGTTGCTAACAAACTACTAACAAGGCTGATTTTTACTCTCACGACTTTTAAGTTTAAAAACAAACAAAAAAAAAAGTCAGGTCTGATTATCATGATGAACAATACGTGGAAGTCTGGGGGAATTTTGTTGCCACTTTTTATTGTCATTTTCAAAAATTAACTTTTTTCTTTAACAAAGTGAATTAAAATATTAGAACCACAGCTTTATGGCAGCTTTATGCCTCAGGTTTACACTGAGAGAGTGAAATCACTCTGGGGGGTCACTTGACCTCTGACCTTTTTCACTGTCTGATCAGAGAGGACATTGTCCCAGGTTTAACCCCTTAAAGCCTGTTGTATCATATTTGATACATACTTTTATGATACCTCTATCTAATCAATGTGATCAACAAATTACTAAAAAAACATCTGAATACAGTCAGATAAATGATAAAAATGTCCTCAAATGGTTTATCAGTTGCCAACAACACCTAATGTATCAAATGATAAATATATATGTTAAATTTTATGGAAATTTAGATTTTTCTGGCTTTCAGTTGAAAGTGAAATAAACATTTCAGCTCCAAAAAATTGAAATTTTCAGGCTATAATATGTGTTTTCAGGCTTTAAAGGGTTAATGAAAAGACCTTCATCTGGGTCTTAGTCTGATCTTTTTGACTCTTTATGTTCACAAGCAAGAGATGATCATGAGGCCCACTGACTTATGACCTTGTTCCTCTAATATCTCACCAGTTTGTCCTTGAGTCAAAGTGGTGGTTTGTGCAAAATGATGATGAGATCTTTGCCCTTGAGTATGACCTTGACCTTCAAAATCTATTTACCTGACACTTTGGGCAAGGTTAACATTTGTCAAAAAGTCAATGGAAATCCCTGAAAATGTTTTCAAGACTTAGCACCCAAAAACGAAGGATGACCTAGATGCTCCACAACTTTAACCTTTGACCTTTGGCTTTTAAATTAATCTACCGGTGACCTCCAAAGTCTAATCAGGTCATCTTTTAGCTATGTGACAGACAGGTGTTTGACGTTAAATAGAAATCTTAAAATCTTTCACAAGCAAACAAGGAATAACCTAAAAAAAAATCCATGACCTTGACCTTTGACCCATGACCTCCAAAATGTAATCTGTTCCTACATGCGGGAAAGTTCTCAAAAATTCTCTTGAAGCTTATTTGATCAAGTTAAACAAGTTGTCATTTTAAAGAAAAGGATGATCATCATTTGACTCTTCATTTACAACCAGAAGTTGATAATACAGATGTTATTCCTTGACCTTTGACCTCTGTCTTAAAAAATGTTCAGTTCAACTAGAACTATTCTTTAAATATGGCTCCCACAATATCACATTCAAAGCAAATGTTCACCCAGAGGCTGTGTGATCTTGGATCCTTGGTATGTACAATGATGATGTCATTGTGTCTGTGCTGCTGGTACGAGCCGTGGTTCACGCTTTCCCCTCAAATCCCCACAGGGCGGGGGTCGGAGGTCATGGGGAGGGGGGGTTCTTGTGCTGTCACAAATGTTGCATTGATATCTGTTTCTGTGTTGCTGCAGGATGAGGGCTGCTCTCCTTCTTCTTCTGCTCTTTCTGATCTCTCTGAGCGACGCTGCAGCCGGAGGGAAAAACAAGAAAGGTGAGAATCTCCAGTTTACCTGTCAGCTCGAAACAACTCACTTTATTCATCTTTACTCAGATCAATGATCTTTAATATCATTTAGCAGCTTCTCAGAGGAAGCACATATCTGTAGTCTGATTTTGAGTATTTTATGTCCATTAACTGTTTTCTGAACTAGCCATCAACGGGTCACATTTTCTCTAAAGGGATATGCCAACTTTTTTTTATTTATTCCTTTTACTCACTCCTGACTCCATGACAAACAGGTAGACTCCAATCTTTAGACTGTGTGTACAGTAGTAAGGAAGAGACGGACAGAGCTCGCCCACTGCTAATTAGCTTAGCTCAAACACTGGGAGTCAATGGGTAGTGTTAGCCTGCCTCTGCCTTGTCATCAGATAAACTCTTCAGCAACTCTAAACAGTCCTGTGTGCTTGTTGTGACTTGTTTTTTAACTGCATTATGCTACGCTATCTTCCACGATCATCATATTATCTTCTTCTGCTCCGAACACAGAGGCTTTGTTTTGTTGACCTACTTCCACAGTGGTTTGAGAGATGTGACGTTCACAAACGAGTCGAGTCTTTTGAACGGCTCTTGTAAGTGAACAGTGACAACTGATTAGCGATTGTGAGTGAGACTTTCTTAAATGAAAATTGCCTGCAAATTTAAGAATGGCTCAGGAACGAAACACTCACTCACAACTGCGAATCAGTTCTCAAAGTTCACTTAGAAGAGCTGTTCAAAAGAATTGACTCGTTCGCAAACGTCACATCTCTAGCATAAATAAGGTAATAGGATGTTGTAGAAGATAATGTAACATAAAGAAGTAAAAAATGGGTCACAACAAGCTCACAGGACTGTTTAGAGTTGCTGAAGAGTTTATCTGATGACAAGGCAGAGGCAGGCTAACACTACCCATTGGCTCCCAGTGTTTGAGTTAAGCTTATTAGCGCTGGGCGAGATATGACCATCTCTTCCTTGTTACTGTACACACAGTCTAAAGAATGGTGTCCATTTGCTTGCCATGGACTCAGGAGTGAGGCAAGACATGAAAACAAAGAAAATGTTGGTGTATCCCTTTAAAGTTTCCCACCGAGGCCCAGCCTGCTCTGATTGTTCTGGTCTGTGGTAATTGGCAGGTAAATGTGGTCCAGTGTTGTTATAAATCTATAATGGAACTGTATAAAGTCCCTTATCAAGACTTTTTAAAACCTTCTTGTGGTTTTGTAGGGCAAGCTTGTATTTTTGTAAATCTATTTGTGTTGCTTTTTTGTAGGTAAAGAACTTTGTGTTGCTTTTTCTTGAATGAAAGTGTTATGCAAACAAAGTTTGATAAGTTAAATGATTGATTCATAAATTGATCTAACAAACAAAACTTATTTTATCAACAGGAAACTCTGGAAACAAATGATGAAAACAATCATTACTGTTAGTGGCCACATTTTTAAAAGAACACAAAACAAACTTTGTTCATTCATCTTAAAACCGTTAAAACCTGAGCAAAGTTACAGGAAGTTTTTGATATTGCATCATAAACACTGTGAACATGCTGTCTCATATTTAACCCTTCATTTCATATAATGGTGTAACCTCATATCTGAAGAATGTGACATTTTGCCCAGCCCAACCATCAAACCTCACAGATCAGTGAACAGCCTGTGTGTCTCTTTGCATTTGAGAGCCTCGTTTGCACCTGGCCTGAGTAAAAGCTGACTGCTCAGAAGATAAATTAGATTCGTTCATGCAGACCGTCTCCACCTGCAGACGGCTCACCTAGACGACCCCGGTGTCTCCTTCAATTTCATATTTCACATTTATGAAATATTAAGGCAGTGTGTCAGTGGTAAATAAATATTTATTCTTTCTGTCCACAGAGAAAAACAAACCCTCGCCGACCGGGTCGGAATGCACCGACTGGCGCTATGGCAACTGTGTCCCTAGCAACGGGGACTGTGGAGCCGGGTTTAGAGAAGGGTCATGTGACCAGCAGACCAAGAAGATGAAATGTAAAGTGCCGTGCAACTGGAAGAAGAACTTTGGAGGTACCTGCACACACACTCACAGCTCCACTGGACGGTGAAATGATTGGTCTGATGGGCTCGTATCAGACTCTGAGCTCTGAAGAAGGAGCTGTGCTCATGTTTTCATCACACCAGAGGAGGAGGAACAACAACAACAACAAACACCTGAAACATGTGATGCAACCCAGTGAAGGAGCCCTGCATTAATGAACTCTGCAGCTGCAGGGATGCAAATTATTCCCACTTCTGAGTGGCGATACCCGCAGCATGAACTTAGAATGATTGTTTTTGAAGCTTGAAGGAGGGCTCTGTTGTATTTTTCCCTTACAGCCTTAAACTTACAGTAGACTGTAGTTTCTCCTCACAGAGGCGACACTGGGACAGGCTGCCTGGGTATGACCAGGGCTACTAAAGCGTTTTTTTAATCTTTATGCAGGCTTAACCATAAAAACTCATGTGAGAGAAAGTGGAATAAGGAGCTCCAATAAATGCATGTGACAACACTTTAAATGAAAATAATAAAGACTCTTACATAAATTCATATTTCTGTAGAAGTTCTTTAGAGTTTGTCTCACAGCTTCTTCTTCTTCTCTCTGTCTTCCAGCTGACTGTAAGTACCGGTTTGGCACTTGGGGAGAGTGTGATCCAAGCACTGACCAGAAGACCCGAACAGGGACCCTTAAGAAGGCCCTGTATCATGTCCAGTGTCAGATGACCATCACGGTCTCCAAACCCTGTGGTGGAAAAACCAAGATAAGAAACAGAGGTCAGGCTGATGTCAAGGTCAATTCTGAATGTTTTCTTTATACCTGAGGAGCTCATATTCCACCTTAAGTCAGGTGAAGTCATTTATATACTCCATGACAGGTCCATGATGGGGCCTGCCCCCCACAGTTAAACCATTAACTCTACACCATGTTTGTGTGAATATGAAGCTCCTGCATCTGTACCAACCCAAAGCAATGAGCTAAAACTACTGACAATATGGTAGGGCCAAGAGAATCAGCCATTACAGCTACTGCTGCTGTATACAGGAGGAGAGGGGGAGGTCTTATTACCATGGACTTCTCAGTGCAAAGAAGTACTCCAATATCAGGAGGAGACATGTAACAAAAGGGCGAGAGAAGAAGAGCTTTGAGTGATATGTCTTCAACAGTTATATCTGACTTTTTGTCCTTTTCAAGCTTTTTTCTATTCACCTGAGCAAATCCAAAGTATGAACATAACTCACTGACTCAAATCAAAAGAAAATAAGAAATATTTAAGAGGTCACGACATGGCAAATGTTGGAAAATTTGGAAAATTTAACAAACTACCAGAATGATGTGTGGCTTCAAACAAGAAGTTACAGATGTAGCTACATTTTTTTACGATGGAACCGTGGCTGGTCAGTGACAGGTCCATGGTCCATGGCAGTGCTTTTACACAACCAGGTGGTCACACATTACTTTTTGTAAATAAGTCTCACAGTGTAGTTTTTTGTTTTATATTTCTAGTCTTTATATTTATAATAATGCACGTACTGTTTTTTATACTAAGTCTATTTTTTTAACCTGGATAAAGGTTAATTCTGTAGGGCTTGAAAGGGTGACGTAGTTGAAGTGTGATCGGAAAATCTGTTTACTCTATTTCCGTTGCACGATGCTGTCAGTGATTCACAAAGGTGCAGACTTGTTGTGTGAATCTTTGCCACAAATGGTCTCACGATCGGCACAAAAACGAGATCGATGGGCTCAAATTTTTCTCCTTTCCGATGTGGAAACTAAACCATATAACAGCAATGTGGTAATCAAAACAACATAGTGCTGCTGTTAGATTTGTCTTATATGAAAGATCTCTGTAATTATAAATGTGTACAGTGTTATTTTAGGATTATTGCTGGTTTAAAACAAGCAAAATGGTTTTATGACGTCCTGATGTAGGCTACATTAAGAGCTAATGTTACTGTTGTGTGTTGCAGTTCAACGTCTCGCTAATGTTAGCATCATCACAAAGTTTACATACCTCTGAAAAGATGACGGTCATATCTTTCAGGGTGAAAATTTGGATGTCCATCACCAACCCAAAGTTGGTTTGTCCACGAGCCCTTAAAGATGTAGCATACCTAAATTCGTCGACAGTGTAGTAGCTTGTTTTGTTGATAAGATAGAGGACTAGCGCTGCTTTGTATAATGGCAGCAGGTGATTTAAATCCTGACTCCACTCTTGGTGCTCATACGGATCAATTCTGTCTATTTTCTTAATTTTTTCTAAGTACCGAGCCTTTGGACCAGGGTCCAGCTTGTCCCGGTATGGTCTGTCATTTGTTTTGGATGATCCATTTCTTGTATTTTTTCCCTGGCTGTCTCACCACCTCGCAGTCTCTCCAACGAATGTAAACACAGGAACGTTGCCTGCAAAAATGGCACTTGCGACCCACAATGCATTGTGCGATCACGTGGCTTTTCAAGCTCTGTTCTATAACTTTGTCCATTGCTCCTCTCTGCTAACAAAGTGTAATAATCTGCCCAGCCACCAGGAGGAGCAGTGATCATTACTTCCAGTTCAGTTTTGGACTTCTGCTCCTGCCTCTTGTGATGTTTTGTTTTGAGACAACGCTTCAATCATTTTAATATTTTCTGTCCTGACTGCATCTTGTGAATTAATCCTGGGTGATATTCACGTCTGCATCTCTCTTTTATCTTTTAGGGAAGATGAGAAAAGGCAAGGGGAACTAGAAAACAGACGAGTCTTCAGGGACAAGCGTCAACACAAGCGGCCTGAATCAGCTCTTCAATGACTGCTCAGCGACCCCAGCTCTTTGTTTCTCTACATTCATATTCATACATCCTGAGTTCTGCTCTGCTTTGAAGCAATGAAAGAATGCTTTCATGCAACAGTATCTTAAATGTTTTCTTGGGCTTTGAGTGACATATCACTGCCAAATCTCTTGTAGGATAAATGCATCAGGGCTTTGGCTGCACAATAGCGTCAGTTGGATCTGAAATGACTTTAATGTCCAAGTTTTTCTGCAGAATAGTCGAGTTAATCTTGGCTGAGCCGTTTGCATCCACTCACAGACTGTTTCCTCTGACGATTCTGGTTCAATTATTCAGCCAAGAGTAGTTCTAACTAACATAGTTAATCATAGACCCATTTGCAGTTTGAATACTACTTTAATGAATTGGCTTTGCCTTGTTTCACTTCTCTCTCTGAATATTGATGATTTCATTCTCACTTTAGAAGCATTTTCTTTGACTCCACAGGAAGCTGAAGCCAGCAGTTGTTTCACTTTCTCTTTTGTTTATTGGAATTAAAGACTATGGTTGGACTTGGTGTCTTTTTGTCTTTATTTCTCTCTTTAAAATGTTATTAATTTGAGTTTCCACACGTTTTCAGACTTGATGATCAGCAGCGATTATTACCTCCACCAAGGAGGTTATGTTTTTGCCAGTATATGTTTGTTTGTTTGTTTGTTTGCAAGATTACACAAAAACCACTGGACAGATTTTGCTGACATTTTCAGGAGATGTTGGTAATGTCCCAACTTAAAAATGATTTGATTTTGGTGTCTTGTTTTTTGTCTGGATGCAAAAAATTCCCAAAATTTCAAAATATCCCTTTAGTTAACATTGGGCAGAGTTTTAAAAAATATATATCTCTGCTATTTTTAAATGGAATTGCTTCACATTGCACAGGATAATATGGGCTCCAAGTCTCTACCATCATGGTAAATTTCAGCCAGATCTGATCCAGACTGATGTCTTAAAATAACAATTAACTTTATAATGGGAAATCCCATTGACGACATTCAATAATTAATATAAAATCAAAATATAAAGTGATGTTCCCAAAACGTGTTGTGTCCATACAAGATAACAGCCTCCATGAATGTGCTGAGTTTGGTCTGGATCCTGGCTCTATTCTGGATCTGGTGATTTTGGTAGCATCACAAATTATATAAATCACGGAGTACAGCGAACTCATCGTCATGTTGAAGATCACTGTGGTCATGAAGGGATGGACATGGTCAGCAACAATCCTCAGGTAGGCTGTGGGGTTTAACCATGCTCAGGTGGGACTAAGGGGTCCAAAGTGAGCCAAGAAAATCTCCACTGCAGCAGCCTGAACCGCTGATCCAAAGCAGGATAGATCCATGCTTAATGATGTTCACACCAAACTCTGAGCCTGTGGAGCAGAAATCCAGACAGACCAGGAGACACTTTCACAATCTTCTATTGTCCAGATTTGGTGAGCCTGAACTGTAGCCTCATTTCCTGCTCTTAGCTGACAGGAGTGGCACCTGGGGAGGACAACACACTCATGTCTAGGAACAATTCAAAGTCACCAGTGAAACTAACAAAACCAGATAAAACCAGAGCATCTCATGTTAGCCTGACCAGGGTGTCAAACCAGCAACCTCCTAGATGAGAGGCAGACGTGCTCCGTCACTGTGCAGCCCATGGATTTGCTCTAATCTCTGTAAATGTGAGTACAGGCTGTAGGGGTTGTTTCTCTGACAGAACTGCATTGTGTTGCTGCGCTGTCTTTTATTGACACTCTCTCACACACCCCCTGCCTGCTGGAGTGAGCCTGGTCTCACCTGACAGCGGAGGACTGTGTATTTAAAGTTTTACCGGCTGTGATCTGGTGCCCTGTCACTTTGATCTGGTTTTAATGACCTGATTTGGCTGTCAGAGCATAACACACACGTCACGCTCGCTCTCATTCACACACACCTCGTGTCACTCAGGCTTTGAAGTCGGGCGGAGAAGAAAGCCTCCATCAATAAATAAAGAGCTTACTGCAGCCATGATTTATCTCTGCTATCTTCATTTCATCTCTGACTCCCATTGTGGAGCTCCAAACATGCAGCTTTATTCAGATGTTTGTGAAGTCTGCTCAGCTCCTTTTGATATTTGACAAACTTTTCAAAATGTTTCTTCACATTCAGCGCCAGGAATCATCCAGCTCGCTCACAATAGATGTTTAAATGTCAGAGTGTTTGATCGTCTGTCGGCCTGTCTTTGTCTTCTCTTAATATTAAGGCTTTTCAGCTCCAAAACTAATCTGTAACTCGTCTTCAAACAAAGGATTCTCCGTTTGTCCGCGTCCAAACACTCTCAGAATTGATCTTGACTGTTGCAGTTCTGTTTGATAAAAGTTCCAGGATTGTTTTGTTGAGGGTAGAGTGTTTGCTTTTGTCAGTGATATTGAAAAACGAAACTTTTTTAGCTTGAAGACTGTACAGACACAGAATATTGAGGGTTTCTTTTTCTCCAGACAGCTTGAGTGGCAGAGATGTTCTGCTGGGGATGCCCAGATTGATTGGCCACTGATGACGAGGGCTAATGTGGAAGTTAGAATCATGCTAGTCCTCTCAAATGGAGCCTACAGGATATTTCACTGTGTTCTTGGATCACTGCTGATAACAAGCTCTGTGGAGAACAACAAAACATGGGACATATAGGTTTTGTCCTTCTTGAAGATCTTTCCCAACAAACCTGATTTTAATGATTTTCTTTAAGCTGAAATTTAATCTTCATGAACAAATCTTTCATTAAGCTTCTATGGAAATGCAACATGGCAGTTTCTCTTTTTTTCATACTTTATTTGTTGAATTCGTTGAGGCATGGTGCACAAACATGCACTGAAATACATGTGAACATGTACAAACAGGTCTCACAATCATGCATGATGTCAGAGTGATGGCTTGATGCTCCTGAAGATGTGCTTCTGAGCAGAAGTTCCTTTCTAAAGGGCACTTCGGCAGTGCCAAACTTCCAAACATGGCTCGGTCGGGACTTGAACCAGCCACCCTTTGGCTCTCAACCCAAGTCGAGAAGCAGTAGACTGAGCTACTTCTGTCCCCAAGTCTCCAGTGTTCTGATTTATGCCTTTTAACTGTGATTATTGTCATTTACACTGACATGTTTGACCACATCATGTTCACATTTGCATTATGTGGCTGCAGTGTGCTTGTGGGAACATTGTATGGGAGTTTAGCACATAAGGGACTGTTTTGTCTCTTGTTGAACTGTAAGTTTAACTCAATATTTTATTTATCATCCACAGTTCAGTGAATTTACTTTGACCTTTGCCCTCAAAGGAATTATCTATTTTCACGTGTGGACAGAAAAAAATTACATTTTCATCAATACCCACCTACATGTGGACATGGCCTCAGAGTTCCCTGTCACATCAGAGCTGAGGGGTATTTCACCAAAGTGGTTAGTTATCCTAGATGTAAGACATCCAGGATAACTAAAGCCAGGCTTGACCAAGTCCCTTCTGAGCACACTGGCTCAGTGTGTTTCAGGATGATCAATCCAGGCTGAGGAGGAGCAGCTCGGTCAAACCAGATAAACTAATTCAGATAATTTCAGATTCACAGCTTTCTTCAAAAGACTGTGAGGTAGATCTCTGATGAATTAAGCCTGTTAGTCTGCAGCAGGCTAGCTGCATGTAATAAATCTCAATGGTAATTTATGTGCCTCCACTTTCATGAAACCCAATCGAAGCTAAATTCATCCAGGATAACTAGAAAATCCTGGCTTAATCCTCTACCTAGGTTTTGTGAAATACCCGTCTGTTGACCAATGAGAGCGAAGAGTATTCTGCTTTGGCAACAAAGGCAGATGTAAACAAACCAAACAGCAAAACAAAAGAATGATCAAGTTTTTACCTTGATAGTGAATCATGAGCCTGAGAGAAAGTTTGTCCATCTCTGAAAACAACATCTCTGCATTTATGATGCCATCACAGAGGGCTTCACAACACAGATCAAGTTTCGTACTGTTGGTGCTATTTTTATCACGTTTGTAGGGGATGTTGGGTTGTGCTATCTGACAGACCATGAAATATTCACTGGTATTTGGTCAAATCTTCTGGATCTTCAGCGGCATCCTTCATCCATCAAAGAAGACTCAGCACGTGTGCTCTCTATGAAGGGCCGACTGAACTTTTATCTGGAGACTAATTCATTCCCTCTGCTCCACATGAGGACCTAGGGGAGAGCAGTGAAGTTGATCAGATGAGTGGTTCTCAACAACGCTCAGGGGACAAAAACATTCCCTGTACAGGAGTGTTAATAAGTCCCAGAGAATTCATTTTCAGCTTCATTCAGTTTTTAATTTCTCTGAGGCTTCACTCAAAAGTTTCACCCTCCTGTCATGTCAAAAACAGCAGTGATGTTCATGGGTCACTCTGACCCGGGGCGTTTTACTGATCCAGAAACCAAAAATCCCAGAAAACAATGTTTATATCTCATGATAAAGTCCACTACTGAACATTAAGTCAAGAGCAATGGTATTCTGTAGCTCTCATGTTTAAAGAGGATAATTCTCTTTATTCATAAAAATGTTGGTTAAAACCTTTTAAATGTACGTTGAAAAGATCTGCATAGAAGTACTAGAGGAAAACATGTCGTCGATTTAATTAACACAGAGCTCAGTTCTCCCACCGACGAACTGATGCCACAACACAAATCCAAAAATACCAATACAGCTGTCCATAAACACATCAAGATACCTACTTGTGTTTTTTTTTTTTTTTTTTAAACTTTTTTTATCATTCTTATCTTTTCTTCTTTTCCCCCCTCTGTTTGTTAGTTTATTTCTGTTTTTACTTACTTTTGTTTGTTTGTTTGTGTTTTTCTCTTCTTCCCTTTTGCTCCTGCGTGTGTTGATGATTTTTTTGTTTGTTTGCTTGTTGTTGTTTTTTTCTTTGCATATTTGTCTATTCTCCTTTTGTTATTGCTTTGTTTACTTGCTTTTTCTCTCAGTTTTACTTATTACTCACAGAAGTAGTATGTCTGTATATATCTGTTTCTGTGTCTTTGTATGTGTGTACAAATGAATAAATAAATAAAAAAATAAAAATATTTTGTATTTTGATTTTTATTCTCTTAAAGAGTGATGATGATAAATAAACCTGAGACACCTCATGTGCTCAGGGTCAAACTGACCCACTGACCTTGAATTAAGGGGAATGAGTCACGAGGATATGTAGTGACATTAAACTTTATTTAAAGCAAATTTTTGAAATGAAACATCTCCATTGTATATGTTGATAACACTTGTTAAGGCATGCAGTAGAAATTTCATACTGAAAAGATCATTTAAACTCTTTTTTAGCCCTTTTAACTCTTACATGGGTCAAATTGACCTGCAACATAACAAGAGGGTTATTGGACTATTACATTCAGCCTCAGTGTGAAATGTAAGTGATCACAGGTCTGCACATTCTCAGGAGAGCACATACGTGGACTTCCTGTATTTTCAGAGGAAGTCTGTGTGTCAAATTATCTCCAAGTGTGAAAAAGCTGCCACCTTCAATGCTGACATTCAACAGAGAAAAACTGAATAATACCTGAATTATTAAAAACATGCAAACAGGTTTATTATTGATTTTACAAGCTTATCAGAGTTCGAGAGGCTGGAGGCCGTTTATTTACAGTTATTATAACCATAGGAAGTATTATATGTCCAATTATGATGCAATATTCTCCTTCTACACTGAGTAACGTGTCTGTTTCAGTCAATTTCAGTTTTATCAACTCAACAGGAGACCTGCAGTGTAGAAGAGATCTGAGCAGTCAGAGAAAAGGGCTGTACTGGATATTTTCTCCTTTTCAGACCATTCTCTCTGCAGATTGTTGTGTAGAAATCCAGATGCAGATGCTCAGTTTGAGCCAACAGCTTGTTTTGAAAGTGTCTACGTGCCTAAATGCACTGAGTTGCTGCCATGTTACTGCTATATTATCAGTTTGTGCAGGTGAGCAGGTGCACAGCAGTGTTAATTTTTAACAGTGCTTTTTAATTTAGTTTTTGTTTTAGTCTTTTGTCTAAAATACCTTTTAGTTTTAGTCATAATTTAGTCATCTAAATTTTTTTTAATTTTAGTCTAGTTTTAGTCGATGAAATTTCACAACTTTTTAGGTGATGAAATCTACTGTAAATTTAGTCGACTAAAATATGAAGTGTAAAGTGTAAGGCACTTTTATGTTTCCTTAAATTTCTGAAGTCATGTTTTACACTTGGATCCCACCACCACCAAGCTAAGGCAGCTGTGATTGGATGTCCCTCTGAACTCATCCAACCTTTCCACACAACCAAAGTAGCTGTGATTGGATATATTCCTAACTTGTCTCTACTTTCTACATGACCAAATTAGGTCTGATTGGATTTAGTCTCTGTCAAACATTTTAGTCTAGTTTTTATCTGTTGATGAAAATGTCAGTTAATCTAGTTTTTGTCCATGTGCACTTGTTTTTATTAGTTACTGTCTAGTTTTTGTCAGGGGGAAAAAAGGTTGTTGATGAAAACTATGATGAAAATAATTAGTCAACAACATTAACACTGGTGCACAGGTGTAGCTGTCAGAGTGTTTGGTGTAAGCAGGAGCATGTTGATCACTGAAAAAAGCTGAGACGTGATGAGAACCAGAACCAAGAGAGATGAAGACCTGACTGAAGGACTGTGAGGCAGGCTGCAGGGACGAGGAGCCAGAGAGAGGCTGGCAGACGGAGCAGACCCAAAGGACTGTTTATCTCCTTCACTAATGAGCAGGACCCTGTCGAGGACTCAAAAACAGGTCCACACAATCAGCCTCAGTTTTTTAAAGAGGCAGGGAAGACCTCCAGCTGCAGGACCGTCTGAGTCACCAAAATCACAGGGTGGCAGTGATGTCAGGGCAGGATTATGAAGACTAAATTGCATATTTCACTTCACTTTATTATTTGAACTAATGAGAAAATGGTAGATGTGGGCGATGATTCAGAGCCTGGACCTAGAGTGGTGATTATGTTTCATCTGGCAGCAGCGGCAGAGCTTATTATTATCACCAAAACAAGCTCAAGAGTGACGCCCATCACTGTCAGAGTTGTAAAGTCCCGTCCCTCCGTGTTAAACATCTCTGTGAAGCTCTTTAATAAGCTTTCAAACAGGAGGGATCACTCCGGCTGATTGGCTGCCTGGGGGGGCAGAGCCTCAGGGCTGATTTGATGAATGCAGATGAAACATGAAAACAGAGCTCCAGTATGGAAACTCCTCAGATTTATGTCATGGGTTTGATGTCAAAGTGCTCATAGTGAGAGCAAACTCTGACTACCGTATGTCTAATATCACCTTAATGAAAATGACTGACCAGCCAATCACATGGCAGGTACTCAATGCACTCAGATATGGTCAAGAGGACCTGTTGCTAGAAAATATAGCTGGTCGAAAAGTAAGTTGTTGTAAATCAAAAATCTCCAAATTTCCACATCTGTCCATTCATCTATCCGTCTGTCCATCCATCCAACCGTCACCCTACGCTGTTACTGTGGCTTGTTTTTACCCTCAGTCCTTAAAATGGCCTGGATTGAGTGTTTCCATCATCCTGAGACAGAGGCAGAGCTGGAGTCTGTTACTGTGGCTAATATACTTCATACAGCCCCCTTTAAAGGTCCAAACCTGGACTAACTGGACTGAATTTATTTACATTTGAGTGCACACCGCTCCAGAGATCATTTACAAAATCTGCTTCTGCTCTTTAAAGGGACACACCAACATTTAATTTCTTTGTGTGTCTTGCTTCACTCCTGAGTCCATGACAAGCAGGTAGACACAATTCTTTAGACTGAGAATGCAGGAACAAGGAAGAGATGGACAGAGCTCACCCATCGCTAATTAGCATAGCTCAAACACTAGAAGTCAATGGGTAGCGTTAGCCTGTGTGCTTGTTGTGATTCATTTTTCTACCACGTTATTATCTTCTCCTATCATCATATTATCTTCTTCTGCTCCTAATCAGAGGCTTCGTTTTGTTGACCTACTTCCACAGTGGTTTATGGGACATTCGTGAACGAGTCGAGTCTTTTGAACAGCTCTTTTAAGTGAATGATTAGAACCAATTCACAGTTGTGTGTAAGCTGTTCGTTTGTTAACTATTCTTAAATGCAAACAAACGGCTCACTCACAACTGTGAATTGGTCCTAATCTGTCAGGGTACGACCCTAGTGTTTTTAATGTTGGACCCAAATGAACAAAGGAAGAAGCAGGAGGAAAATCTGAACAGGTTTTTTTGTTTTAACACAGGTAAGTGAAACAGTGAACAAAGGCAGCGGTGGTGAGGGCTCGTGGAGACCTGGATAAAAGGGAGCAGAGGCAGAGGATTAGTATCCAATATGTCAAAAAACACAGAGAACAGCAAGGCCTCGAAAGGCATAAATACGCCCCTGGACGGGGAGAGAAGGCTGACAGCCGAAACAGCGAGAGCTGCAGAGCAGAGAGACGAGACTAGCACAAACCGAGGGTAAGTGTGCAATTCTCCCGCGACGAGAGCTTCCCAGGAGCCGTCTTAAATGGTGGAGTTGATGAGGTGAACAGGAAACAGGTGCTGCAGCTGCCAAGTGGTGGACTCCGCCCATGCAGGGAGAGGTGAGAGAGAGTCCGAGAGGGAGGGGGAGAGCAGACTGCCGAGGATTCACTGAATCCTCACATAATCATTCACTTAAAAGAGCCGTTCAAAAGACTCGACTCATTCGTGAACATCACATCTCTAACGCACACCCCCGTGTGAGAAGGTCAACAAAACAAAGCCTCTGTTTAGGAGCAGAAGAAGATAATACGATGATAGCAGAGGATAACGTAACATAACGCAGTAAGAAAAAGTCTCAACAAGCACACAGGACTGTAGAGTTTATCTAATGACTGTAGGCAGAGGCAGGCCAACACTACCCATTGACTCCCAGTTTTTGAGTTAAGCTAATTAGCGGTGGGCGAGCTCTGCCCGTCTCTTCCCTGTTACTGCACACAGAGCCTAAAGAACGGTGTCTACCTGCTTGTCATGGACTCAGGAGTGAGGCAAGACATGAAAACAAAAAAATGTAGGTGTATCCCTTTAAGGTGGAAGTTATAAACCTGTACTCAAACTCAGACTTCCTGCAGCACGGGCCTGATCGGGCTGGTATTTGTTGACATGCTGAGTTAATCCGGTTGTTACATAACCTCGCTGTTAAACCATTTCTCCTCTGAAGTGGATAAAAGTGGCCGTCTGAAATGGCAATTATTGAATTTCTGTCCACTTCCACCTGCTGTTGTTCCCTCTCTCTTTTTTCTCCAGTAAATTATTTAAACTCAGACTGTGAGGCTCAACGTTCCTGCAAAACCAGCAGCAGAGTCCAGTCAGTCCTGGATTTAAGGACTGAAGTCTTGACCTCACCTTAGCTGAGATGGCTGCTCCATAGGCTTTTCAGTCCTCTCAAGCCTTGGAGCTTTTGAATCTGTGAGAGCACCTTTTGTCGACTGAGTGCAGCTCCTCTCTCCGCAGAGACACACTTCACTTTCCTCTTTTTAAACATCTGAAAACGCTTTCACGCATGCTGGCCTATCATCAGAACATGGTGGTAAGGCTCCACGAGGGTCTGCTGCTGAGGACCAGCTCTTCAGGTGGACATCCGGACCTCTCCTTCTCAGAGGGGAACAAGTGAAGCTGAGTTTAATGAGGCCACTTTATTAGGTACACACAATCAGGCCATCAGACTGTACAACTCCTCACTCGGGGGGGGGGACAGGAAGACAGAGGACAGGAAGGAGCAGTAGCCATATTTTGGATTTTATTTATATTTAATTATACTTTTATCTGCAATTTGTTTTACTTTCTTTTTTTTACTTTTCTGATACCTGTGTGCTTTTGTGTGCTTGCTATGCTGCTGGAATCTTTCCCTGAGAGAGTCTTCCCAAGGGATTAATAAAGTTCTGTCCATCTAATCTAACATTCAGCTGGTTTTGCTGAAACTCAGCCAATCACAGGGCAGAACTAAAAGCATTTAAGCATAAAGACGTGGAAAAGATGACCTCCTGAAGGTCAAACTGAGGGTCAGAATGGAGATGAATGGGGATTTCAGTGACCTTGAACATGGCATGTTGGCACCAGGCAGGCAGAAACTGCTGATCTGCTTTACAGAGAATGGTCTGAAGAAGAGAGAACATCCAGTGAGCTGCAGTTATCCTTATTAGACAGGGAAACATTTTTACAATCTTCTGTTGTCCAGTTTTGTTGAGCCCTTGTGAACTGTAGTTTCCTGATCTTAGCTGACAGGAGTGGCACCAGGTGTGGTCTGCTGCTGCATTCGCCCTTGAGCTTCAAGGTCGGACGTGTTGTGTGTTCAAAAAATGGTCTTTCCTGCCATGTGATTGGCTGATTGCTTTGTTCATTGGGTGTACCTAATGAAGTGGCCGGTCATTGTTCTTTGTGATTGGTTGAAGTGTGTCGATCAGTGAAGACTCGTGATCCTCCTGATGAGGCCGTTTCCAGCCTACAGTGATGAAGACGAGTGATAAGATGCTTCACCATGTTAACATGCTGCCTCCCCCTCCATGTGCGTGTGTGTGTTAAAGAACAGTGAAACGGTGACGTCCATTGTTTCTGCCACAGCGTGAGACTCAGTCTGTTCCTGCAGACAGTTAGAGGTTACAGAAGATGAAGAGGAGCAGAAGAATACCATCTGTTCTCCAAAAGCTCTCTGAATATTTTTGGAGAGCGTGAAAGTTTAATATTTAGCTGTTAAAAAAAACTCTGGAGAGAGAGAGTGATGAGCTCTGATGTCTCTGATTTCTTCTGACTGTTAACGACCTGCTCCTCCCAATCTAGGTCAGCTCTGATGTTCTGATCTCCGTTTCACTGCCACGAGTGACGACTGGAGTTTCTCCATCTGCGTTGCCATGGTTACCATGTGAGGTTGAGATTACAGTAGGAGTGGAGTGGAAAGGGGAGACCCTTGACTTTGGTGCTTTGGCGTCCATGTTGTATGATCAAATCTGAAGGAGAATCCTGGTGTTGACCCAGTTTTACTTTTGTTTGAGTTAAAAAAGTTACACTGCTCCAGTTGTTAGACCGATCCAGCAGCCTCAGAACAGATCTGAAGGCCCAGGATGGAGATCACGTTTGGGCCCTTCACCTACTCATCATCATCATCATCATCATCTGCTGCTGCAGGACAGTCATCCTCCTCCTCCTCAAGCCTCCGTCACATGTTCAGTAATAATCTGAGGTTCTGATCGTTTTTTTAAACTGCAGAGTCAAAACATGGTGACAGATGTGACGACAATTCACTAAAGGGAGAGACGCTACTGGATTTTCTTCTCTTCTTTGGTTATTTAGTGAGCTTAAGTTTAAAGTTTTGAGTTACTGACCACCAGAGGGCAGTGCTGTGAAAAAGCACTGCTTTAATTTGACCCAGGAAGGAGTTAATTATTGCCCATCAGCCCTCAGTGTTGGAGAGCTGGAGTGTGTTCGAAAAGTCCTTCTTAAGTCCTTTCCTGTCCACTTTCCCTTAACCCCCATGGAAAACGTCACAGGGTCAAGGAAAGGAGAGAATAAGAGGTAAGGAAAGGAGGGAATAAGAGGAAAGGAAAGGAGAACTGCAGTGAAAGGTTACAATGTGCACGCACAGGTGAGGGATTTATTATCGGTATGGGTATTATATGTTCGCTTGATTTACTTTAAAAAGACAAAAAGAGTTTAAATGTAAATTCAGTTCACTTTGAAATGTAATTGAATTGATTTATCATTTTTGATTAAGTTATTTAAGATAAATAGCTTGTCTAGAAAAATAATTTAAAAAATGTCAATGCAGGTGAGATGCACAAATTAAATGTTTGTGTATTTTCCTTTTGCACAAGTTTGCACATTCAGTAAGAAAATGATATATTTGAATTGAATGTAGTGGCTATTAAAAGTTTCTGATTCATATGGTCAAAAGTTCAAAAAGTGTTATAAAATTATAATCATAATATTTACAAAACATTTCTAACTAAAGTTTAACTTATGTTACAACTTCAGTTAACTTAAATTTATTAAAGTAATTAAATGTACTGACTGAACTTAATGGCTAGAAATTGTCAAATGCATTAGTTTCCCTAAAAAAAAATATTGCATACATACATACATACATATATATATATATATATATATATATATATATATATATATAAATATATATATATATATATATATATATATATATATATATATATATATATATATATATGTATATATATATATATATATATATATATATATATATATATATATATATATATATATAGATATAGATATAGATATATATATACACACACACACATATATATGTATATATATGTATATATATATATATATACACACATATATGTGTGTATATATATGTATATATATGTATATATGTATATATCTATATCTATATGTGTGTATATATATATACATACATATATTTGTGTGTGTATATATATATATATATATATATATATATATATACACATATATGTGTGTATATATATATATATATATATATATATATATATATATATATATATATATATATATATATATATATACACATACATATATATGTTTGTGTATATCTATATATCTATATATATATATATATATATATATATATATATATATATCCTTGTGTATTATCAATAACAGAAACGTGAGTGATTTTTGTAATTAATGCTGTTCATTTAGGACAGCTGTGGCATGAACCTCATCCAGAATGATGGTCTGATAAGTTTGTTAAGTATAAGTTAAGTTAAGTATTAAGTAAGTGAAGTATTTGTTCTCTTTCTCTCAGGCAGAAGTGAAATAAAAAGATAAATAAATGCTGTGGTTCTCAGTGACTTTCTGCCTAAGTTAGGAGGCCCAGGACCAAATTTGACTTCCCCTGTGCCAGGATGAGTCACGCCCCCTCTGGATTGTGGCTGCGTCCCTTTGGGGGTCACGCCCCACTATTTGATAAACACTGCTATGTAACCTGCAGGCTATTCAGTCACTGGCCACTTCATAAGGTACACCTGTTCAGCATGTAGACATGGTCGTAGATGATATACACTATATTGCCAAAAGTATTGGCTCACTCGTCCAAATAATCAGAATCAGGTGTTCCAATCACTTCCATGACCACAGGTGTATAAAATCAAGCACCTAGGCATGCAGACTGCTTTAACAAACATTTGTGAAAGAATGGGTCGCTCTCAGGAGCTCAGCGAATTCCAGCGTGGAGCTGTGATAGGATGCCACCTGTGCAACAAATCCAGTCGTGAAATTTCCTCACTCCTAAATATTCCACAGTCAACTGTCAGCTGTATTATAAGAACGTGGAAGTGTTTGTGAACGACAGCAACTCAGCCACCAAGTGGTAGGCCACGTAAACTGATGGAGCGGGGTCAGCGGATGGTGAGGCGCATAGTGCAAAGAGGCCGCCAACTTTCTGCAGAGTCAATCGCTACAGACCTCCAAACTTCTCGTGGCCTTCAGATTAGCTCAAGAACAGTGCACAGAGAGCTTCATGGAATGGGTTTCCATGGCCGAGCAGCTGCATCCAAGCCATACATCACCAAGTGCAATGCAAAGCGTTGATGCAGTGGTGTAAAGCACGCCACCACTGGACTCTAGAGCAGTGGAGACGCGTTCTCTGGAGTGACGAATCACGCTTCTCCATCTGGCAATCTGATGGAGGAGTCTGGGTTTGGCGGTTGCCAGGAGAACGATACTTGTGGGACTGCATTGTGCCAAGTGTAAAGTTTGGTGGAGGGGGGATTATGGTGTGGGGTTGTTTTTCAGGAGCTGGGCTTGGCCCCTTAGTTCCAGTCAAAGGAACTCTGAATGCTTCAGCACACCAAGACATTTTGGACAATTCCATGCTCCCAACTTTGTGGGAACAGTTTGGAGCTGGCCCCTTCCTCTTCCAACATGACTGTGCACCAGTGCACAAAACAAGGTCCATAAAGGCATGGACAGAGTCTGGTGTGGATGAACTTGACTGGCCTGCACAGAGTCCTGACCTCAACCTGAGATGAATTAGAGTGGAGACTGAGAGCCAGGCCTTCTCGTCCAACATCAGTGTGTGACCTCACAAATGCGCTTCTGGAAGAATGGTCAAAAATTCCCATAAACACACTCCTAAACCTTGTGGACAGCCTTCCCAGAAGAGTTGAAGCTGTTATAGCTGCAAAGGGTGGACCGATGTCATATTGAACCCTATGGATTAGGAATGGGATGTCACTTAAGTTCATATGTGAGTCAAGGCAGGTGAGCAAATACTTTTGGCAATAAAGTGTATGTAGACCAAATTTTAAGCCTCAAACTCTTAGAGCCTCACACCCCAGTGACCTCCCCGGGGGGCTGGACCCCAGATTGGGAGCCAAGTATTTACATGACCTTGAATGTGGCATGGTTTTTGGTGGTCTGAATCAATGAGTTGCTGCTGTGTGATTGGTTGAATGGCAGTTGATCAGTGTCTGGTTTGCATACATCACCCTGTCAGGTGATTGATAACCAAAGGTAAGAGTTTTGAACCTTCCCCTGTGGGTTTAGGTCAACATGTCTGATTTTTGTAAGACTGTAGGGGACATCAAGCTCAAATTAATGGATGGCTGGGTGAATAATAGATATTGATGAATGCATGGACAGATACAAATAATTAGATGAAAATCTACTCTGGGGTCTGGTTGAACCTGAGTTCAGGAGGAGCAATGTGGTTTTTGTCCTGGACGTGGAACTGTGGACCAGCTCTATATCCTTCGTAGGATCCTTGAGGGTGCATGGGAGTTTGCCCCACCAGTCTACATGTACTTTGTGGACTTGGAGAGGGCATTCAACCATGTCCCTCGTGGAGTCCTGTGGGGAGTGCTCTGGGAATATGGGGTTTCGGACCCCCGATATGGGCCGTCTGTTCCTTCTTATGACTGGTGCCAGAGCTTGGTCCGCATTGCTGGCAGTAAATCAGACCCGTTTCCAGGGCTGCCCTTTGTCACTGATTCTGTTCATAACTTTAATGGACAGAATTTCAAGGCACAGCCAGGGCGTTGAGGGGTTCCAGTTTGTTGACCTCAGGATCGGGTCGCTGCTTTTTGCAGATGATGTGGTCCTGTTGGCTTCATCGGACCGTGACCTGCAGCTCTCACTGGATCGGTTCGCAGCCGAGTGAGAAGCGTCTGGGATGAGAATCAGCACCTCCAAATCTGAGTCCACGGTCCTTGCCTGGAGGAGGGTGGAGTGCCCTGTCCTGGTTGGGGATGAGGTTCTGCCCCAAGTGGAGGAGTTCAAGTACCTTGGGGCCTTGTTCACGAGTGGAGGAAGGATGGAGCGGAAGATCGACAGGCGGATCGGTGCAGCGTTGGCAGTGATGCCATCTGGGAGAGCCTCGGAGTAGAGCCGCTGCTCCTCCGTGTTGAGAGGAGCCAGATGAGGTGGCTTTTCTAGGGAGGCATCTAATCAGGATGCCTCCCTGGTGAGGTGTTCCGGCTGGCCTGGGAACGCCTCGGGATCCCCCAGGAAGAGCTAAACCAAGTGGCCGGGGAGAAGGAAGTCAGTCTGGGGCGGATGCATACATTGATGACAGTATGGATATAATGATAGGTGGATGGACAATGGATAGCTGGTCCAAAATGCTGCAGCACGTGTGCTGACTAGAACTAGGAGAAGAGACCACATTACTCCTGTATTAGCCTCTCTGCACTGGCTTCCCATTAAATATAGAATAGAATTCAAGATTCTTCTTCTCACCTATAAAGCTTTCAGTGGACAGGCACCAGTTTACCTCAAAGAGCTTGTAGTGCCGTACAACCCCTCTAGAACATTACGCTCCCAAAATGCTGGCCTGCTCGTGGTACCATCAGTCTCTAGAAGTAGTCTGGGAGGTAGAGCCTTCAGTTATCAGGCTCCTCTTCTCTGGAACCATTTACTGACCACGGTTCGGGAGGCAGACACCCTCTCTACCTTTAAGGCTAGACTTAAAACATTCCTCTTTGATAAAGCTTTCAGTTAGGGACCAGCTCATAGTCCATAGTTTAGACATATAGTTAAGATGCAATAGGCTAAGACTGCCGGGGGGATCTAGCACACTGGGCTCTATCCCTCTCTCTCTCACACTCTCTCCATATCTGCCTCTGCCCCTTTCTGTTTGCTCCTGTACTCGTCTCTGGCTCTTGTCTTTTAGGTTGCCTGGGATCCTTGGTGGAGACTGCCTGCTGCTGTGGAGTCACGAAGCCTCAATAACTACAATTACAGACATAACACATATTTGGCCATCTCACTCCAGTTCATAATCATTATAGCTGTTAATGTTGATATTAACATGATCTTTCTATCCATGGTTGATACATCTATAGTAACTATCTCTAGCTCCACATGGACATGAGATCCCTCCTGAGAATGAGGTGTCACATCTCAAGAGGTCTACCATTAATACATTTATACTTAACGGAGACAAATATGGTAGGGATGCACTTGTGGTCTGGGCACCCATGAGTTCATCACTACCATAAATTCTTACTTCCAGTAAGACTTTTATTGATTATACTTCTATAAAATTTTCACTACAACCACACAGACATGAGGACCCTCCTCTAATAAATTTGTTTGCAGCAGAAACAAATTTGACGACGACAGGTCTATGATTGGTCCATTGATCTGTCACTAGCTTTAGTTCTTACTTTAGTCCACTTGTCTCCACTTACCTCCCTCCCTTTGCCCACACACCCAACACAGCATGGTGTGGATTTGCTGTTCATCATGAGACTGGGGTCCACATTCAAGATTTCCTGCTGCTTAACAGAAGGTTTTTTCTTGCCGCCATGATGGAGGGATTCATGATTGGCTATATGGATTCATGTTGGGTGTTGGATGTATATATTTGTATATATATGTATATGTGTATTTTTATATGTATATATGTATCTATGCATATATGTGTATCCATAATATGAAGAGCTTTGTGCTCTATTGTAAAGTGTCTTGAGATAACACTTGTTATGAATTGGCGCTATACAAATAAAGATTGATTGATTGATGGATGCAGGGTGGACAGATGGATGGATGGATGTAGGAAGAATGATGGATTTTTGGATTGATGGATGTACAGACAGATGAATGACTGACTGGTCAATGGACAGATCAAATGATGTATGGACGATGGAACAAACAAAGGAATGGATGGATGGATGGATGGATGGGTCAAATGATGAATACATGGTTAGATAATGGGACTGATAGATGAATGGATGGATGAAATGATGGATGGATGGACGGACACATCACACCACCTATGAATCAAAGTCTTTGACGGTGAAGCACACACCTGAAGGAGGTTTGACAGCAGCTCTTTTTATTAGCAGTACAGTTTTGTATCAACACAGCTTGTTTCTCATATATCTTTAATACATCTCATTTAAAAAGTAACACGAGCTTCATGGTGCACCTGGTGAAGGTTAAAGTCATTTTTAAAAAGTTTACTCTGATGGTATTTACATGAAATCAAAGTACAGGAATACAGAACAAACCAAACAGCAGAGAGCTCCTCCTACAAACCAAAGTGAAGGAGGGAGATGATGAGGATGGCACAACAGGTATCTGCTGCTCTGTGAGAAACACTTCAGCAGTCAGGGACTCACAGCTCTGTCCTCAAGTGTCTTTAAAGTCATCCTTGAGAAAGTGAGACAAACTGGAGGACTTTTCTCTTTGTAGACTTTTCAACACTCCTACATGGAGAGCTGTTGATTAACCCTCGAAGATGCCTCCTCGGTTCCTCGAGGACCAAACAGACTCTTAAATTTACATAATACACAGATTATATACAAGTGCCAACATAAAGGAAACATCACTGAGGTCACAGGGGTCACTGGGGTACAAGGGTGTCAATATGTCTGAATCAGTGATCAATCCCTGTTCTGGGCCAAGGTCACCTGACAGGAAGACTTGAATCACTTTCAGTCCAACCCTGGAGTGTTTCTTTCCAGTGAAGAATCAGCAGATCCAGTAAACAGGGTGATGAGTTAGCTCATCACACCACTGCAGCAGTCATAATGATGATTATGTTATAGCCACCAGGTAACCAGGCTGGTTGTAAAACTAGTTTAGGTCAGAATTTATCCTTTTAAAAACTGCCCTCTACTTTTCACTGACAGTTTAACTGTGGACATTTCCACAGGTGTTAAGGTAGGATAAGTTGGCATGCTATCTGGTGTCTTCCAGAGGCGAGTGTACACAGGATGATTATCTTCAAGTCATTTTGTGGGCAGTATAGTTTGCTAGCATCCTTCCTGTAATGCCCAACATGGCGGTTAGTCATGGCAACGCTAGCTGTAAAGGCTAACTCTGGCCTTTTGGGACTCGGCCGCTCCGAATCACCATGTGCACATGAAACGATCCAAAGTAAATATGCAAACACGAATCGTTTTTCTCCAAGCTGTGAGTGTGAAGCCCCCCCCATGACCTCGTGGGGGTCTTTCCTTTATGTCAGCATTTATTTACATGATCCCAGCTCCCAGTGTAAAACATTTGTCCTCATAATGCAGGGAGATAATGACAAACCTGTCCCTCTTCAGTGTCGTGAACATGATGTGTTATCACTAAACTGATGCCGTGAACTTTTATAGCAATACTCTGACAAAAATAAATACAGTTCACAAAGTCTGTCGATCACGGTAAAGTTCATGCTCTGTACATCAGGAGGTAAATATACTTCTTATACTTAAAAGAACACAAGGAACAGGTCTCCTCTCTTTGGAATATTCAGAGCGTATTTACAGTCAAATCAGAGCTCACCACCGCAGAATCATACATGAACTGGAATGTTTACATCTTTACAAAATGGTGGACAGGGTTTCCCAGAATTCACCTGGAGAAACCAAAGTTCTGCAGCCTTAAGAAGGTTTCTCTGGGCATCAGTCTGCAGCTCCTCATGACTTATAAAACAGAACAAGTGATTCTGTGACCATCACAGCTCAACATTTGTTCATCAGATTCTGTTTTATCAGGAAAAATACATTCTCTGTGAAGTCGTCTTGATAAGAAGATAAAACCCTCATCGTCCCATCAAACATAACCGAAGGTTTGATGTCGCGGCTCGTTAGCAACATCTGATCATCAGAGACGGAGGCGCAGTCCCAATTCCCCCAACTGGCTCATGTTTTCAAAGAGGGCAAAGGTCACAGAGCCCTACAAATGGCCCCCTAATTAGCCTTGGAATGGAGACTTTGGTGTAATTGGAGTCATTTTGATACAGCCAAATCTCAGAGACTTTATCCAAATTTTAAATCAGAATGGGCTGTGGGAGTGCAGAGAGAGTAGGGTGACATGTTTTCAGGGCGCTGATTTACTGTCTGGAGAAAAACAAATCTGACAAATACTAAAAAAAATACCAAGATAAATCTGCAGTACAACCCTGCTCAATTTCACAAACTCTGATCAAATGAATAGTCGAAAATAAGTTTAAAAAAGAGTTGCATTATCTCAAGCTCCCTTATTCTTGTTTTGACCATCGAATGATAATTTGCAGCTTCCTGCTTCACTGCAGACTGCACTAGATCATGAATTAAACTTAAAAGTTGAATATTTGACCCCAGTATTGTAAATTAAGGTGTTACTAAGACAGAGGTAAGAGCAGGTGGGGTGATTGGGACTGGGCCGGTGTACAGAGGGCAACAACACTGAGCACTGCATGGCTTCAGCTCCTTTAGCTCTTCCTCGGCCTCCTGGTCCTGACTCTCCAGAGACTTACTGAGACCGTTTGAGATCTTCTGATGTCACTTTGGTTTCAGGTCTACCAGGGAAAACCTCTGTTTCTGACGGAGCGAAGGCTCTATGATAATGAAATGATAATTAAAAGATAATTAAGTTGTGGGTGTTTGATGAGCATGGGGTATTACTCTACAAGCTCCATTTCTTAGTGTTCTCATTTTGGTTTTGAACTCATCGTTCAGTTTGCTGATGCAATGGTTGGTGGAGGGTGAGGCAGCACTCTTTCCCTTATAGGTGACTGATGATAGGGAAGCCCTAGACATAAGTGTCAGTTTCCCAGGGTCATGTTTGCCATGACAGTTCCACTTCTCTGAGCTGGAGGCTGACACAGCACAGGAGAATAATAATAATAATAAATACATAACATATTGTTGTTTGGACGTCAAAAAGTGAGATTAATGGAAGTTGGAAACATGAGAAATCTGTTTATGTTTGAAGAGAAATATTTAAAAAGAGGGAGAACAGACTTTCTTCAGCTCAAGTAAAAATATTTCACCACAGTGTAACCACAGTGACACATGGGATATTATTCACACTGAAGGCGCGTTGGGCTGTTTACAAAGAAATAATCCATTAATAACACTGTAGTTGATAAACTGACTTTCATTGCTCTAGATAATCGTATAACTGCTCCCTCACAGGTCGACCCTCGCTCGCCCCTGTCCTCTCTCTCCAATATTTCATCAAAGTTTTCTTTAAATAATGTTTTCAAGGTAGAAGAGAGAAGATGCTCTATGTTAATGGCTGTTATCTGCCCAAATCGTTATCATACTGATGATGCAGATATGAAGGAAGGAGAAATGTTGAAAATCAAGACGCGACCTGTGGGGCTGAAAAATGAAGCCCGTGCCGAAGTACCAAGAACTGAAATATGACTTTTACGGCCTTTACAGCTTAAATAACTGGAAGGTGGTTATAGTTCATAAATCCTAAACTCATTTTATTTTAGTTATTTTAGTTTTTTTATTTATTTGTCCTTCATAAAGAGGTTGATACAGCTTAAAGACTCTGCATGTTGTAACCTGCTTTCTTTCTTACTTTTTCATGCTCTTATTTCTGTAAAGTCTTTTAATATTCCTGCTGTTATATTGAGTGTGAGAG
>JBAMNC010001639.1:0-79716 GCA_037902135.1 Cetoscarus ocellatus
GTCTTTTAATATTCCTGCTGTTATATTGAGTGTGAGAGCAGCTAAACCAACTGAGTTTCCCCTTGGGAATTAATAAAGTATTTCTGATTCTGCTGTCATCAAAAGTCTGTCCTGTGTCTTTCAGATGTAGGTGGAGGTCATCAGGACCTGAGGCAGCTGCTTTTGACCTTCTTGAAATAATAAGTGACTTCACTTCAGCATCCTCATATTTCTAAGTTTTTGGCCACTGAACAGAAAAAGTCCATCTGTTCAGCGAACATGACTCAGAAGTCAAACTTTAAAGACTCCGTACTCAGCCACAGCTTTAAGCAGGAACTGCAGCCTGAGGTGCATGATGGGAAACCAATCAATGCGGCGCTGGCGAGTGCTCTGTGTTAGTGGGAGGCAATTTGTCCCGTTTTGAAAGGTATTGAAGAAAGCTCAATCAGACTTGTTAGACCTGGTGTTCGCCCACACCCTTAAAGCACGTCCTGCCCCCTGTGGGTCAGACTCTTCACTGATCTGTCTCCACCTCACTCCTCTGCTCGCTCTGCTCGCTCTCCGGGGACGCACGCCCAGAAACGCTGTCAGCCGACTGAAAAACTCCTCCAGTCAGAAGATAGAAGAAGAAAAGCTGGAGTGCTCTCAGCTCTCTGTGAATGGAGCAGGGGAGCTTATGGGGATTAGACAAGTTTCCTCCAAGGTATTTTAAACCATGTTCACAACCAAATAAACTTCAGCTGAGAAAATTATGCTTTTTACTGTTAACAGGAGAGAAATATGTCTGAATAATGATGGAGTTTCTCCCTTTATACCCGTGATCACTAACCTGCAGTCTGGGGTCCACATCAGGCCCCTCAAAGCTTCCGTCTGGCCCCCGAGTATCAGAGAGTCAGCTTCTTTTACGTCTATGAAAAATGTCACAATTCTGAGAAAAAGGTGGAGCTATTTTAAGGGCAAAGGTCAAAGGCCAGCATCTGTGATTGTCAGTTCAGCTGCTCTGGGGTGTCCGTTGTGGGTTTAATGACAGTCGGTCAGTCTTTAACTCTGAGGCCTCTCCGTTGTAACACGAGCAGAATGTGTCTTCATTGTCTCTGAAATAATCAGGGACGTCCCTGAAAAAGATGGACGGCAGCATCCAAACCTGTGTGTACCTTTCAGCATTAGTTCCTTCACAGATGTGCATGTTACCCATGCCATGGGCACTAACTAAATAAAGTCACACAAAAGCATTAAAGGGGTACACCAACTTCTCTTTAATTCTGCGTCTTCTCATCGTTCACTTAACCCTTTGACATCCAAACTAAGAAATACATTTGCAACAAATTATTTGTTGGTAAAATTGTGTTCCTTCATCATTTGGCAACAGTATAGGTTTTATTTTTCAGATTTCCCAAGTAAGAAGCAGAATATGCAGGTCAACCTGCGGGTTGGCTTGCCCGTTAAGGGTTACCCTGGGCATGAATGAATTATTTCATTTTGCAAACTAATCTTTTTGTTTTTTTATATGAAACCATCACAGACAGCAAAATTTTGATATTTAGCTGTTGACTCAGTTTTCTGAGAAATCATAGATACATTTTTTTATTGTCAAATTTATTTCCTTCAACTAAACTATGATTGTTAGAGGATCTGGAGATATGTTAAAGGATGTTTTCTTACTCCGATGTCTGCTCTTACTGTTAGATTTCAAGGAGCCATGCAGCAACGATTCACTTCTGATTTTTCTGTAGTTTTCAAACTATTCATGTACAGCAGCGCCACCCTGTTGATATATATTGGTGTTACAAACACTATTCAGAGAGGGGGAAAAGGACAAATAGACAAAGACGGGCTTTCAGAGTTTTAATTACAGTGGTGACAAAAAGTCAACCACAAGGTTACAATGCCAGTCAAAAGGTTTAAAAGAATCGTTGAAAAGATTTGACTCCAGCACACACTACTGCAGAGGGGTATTCACAAAACCTAGATAGGGGATTAAGCCGGGATTTTCTAGTGATCCTGGATGAATTTAGCTGTGACTTGGTTTCACGAAAGCGAAGGCACATAAGTTACCATGGAGATTTATTCAGAGCAGTTAGCCTGCTCCTGACCAGGCTAAGAGGCAGGATTAACTAATCCTGCTGTTAGCCTGCTCCTGACCAGGCTAAGAGGCAGGATTAACTAATCCTGCCTCTTAGCCTGCTCCTGACCAGGCTAACAAGCAGGATTAATTTATCCTGCTGTTAGCCTGCTCCTGACCAGGCTAACAGGCAGGATTAACTAATCCTGTGTTCAGTCAGCAGCGCTCTCATCTGAAATTAACACGTTTCTATCTGTTATTATCATGATAATGACTTTAAGAGGTATAGGAATGATGTTAATAATACATTTTATTTAAAAATGCTTTTCAAAGAACTCAAAGACTATTTAAAATGAGAATAAAAGGGAAAAATAGGATTTAAACCAAAAGCAAATACAAATCACATGATTAACTTAAGCAACTTATTAAAATATCCCATATTTCCTGTGTAGCCTATTTTGTTAAGGTTTTTTTCTAATCAATACAAATTAATTTTGTTTCCATTTTTACCAAGGATAAATATTCTGAAGACTCTGAATCATACTTTTATTAGAACAGGAATATTTTACAATAATTTACAAAGTACATTATAAAACGTCCTCACTTCCCTCTATTAGACAATTAGATTTAATTTACACTTTAACAAAGAAGATTACATAAAAATGAACCTGACACCTCCACACAAAACAAAATAAAACCTTGTGTTTATATTCCATCATATATAATTAACATGATGGTTTTTAGTTCATATTATGTTATCATAATTTATGACTAAACAAATCTTTATGATTTTATTACTTAACAATTATCTTAAACAAAGTCCCTCTGAAGATTTATTAGAGGATATTATTTTAATCCATGTTTTAGTTTTACCAAACAAACAGCATGTTAAAATAGTCTGCAATTCAGAAGAACACAGGTTATACAGTGAGACAAATATATGATCTCTAAAAGTTTTAAATCTTTTACAGACTGATTATATGATACACAAATATATTTTTATAATTTTTTTTTTTTACAAATGGTCCAAATTCCAGAAAGTTATTTTAAGATATACTTCCATTCACCATTTATCCTATCATTTTAATTTAAGATTGTTTTCTCCACTGTTTGGAACTTATTTATGTCTTCAAACAACATAAATGGACTGTAATAATCTACAGTCGTGTATTTATCATTGTATCTATTAAAACATTTGCGGTGATAGTAGATTAGAGTTTATCTGATGACTGTAGGCAGGCTAACACTACCCATTGACTCCCAGTGTTTGAGCTAAGCTAATTAGAGCTCTGCTCGTCTCTTTCTTGTTACTGCAGCACAGTCTAAAGAATGGAGTTTATCTGCTTGTCATGGACTCAGGAGGCAAGACAAGAAAAGAATAAAAAAGTTGGTGTATCCCTTTAATGCCAGAAATTATGGAAATAGTCCCTTTGTCAAGAGACCCTGTGGGTGCTGAGTGCTGAGTTTGCCACAAAAATAAGTCAACCATAACCCAGTCTAAGAGGAAAAAGAGTCAAACATGACCTTTACACGGTGAAATCAAGTCTGATTCAGGGGGCTTTGAACGTTAACTCCTTCATTTGGACAGGTTCAGTCAGAGCTTGGTTTCATAATCAAAGACCTTCTCATGAGCATTGTGTCGAGTGAAGCCTTAAATCTGCTGAAGCAGTCAGACAGTCCAAGCTCTCTAAATCTGCTCTGCTTGTCAGTGAAGTCTCTCACAAGATTGTTGCTGCCAGTCAAACCCTGACGTCCGTGGGCGCCATTGTTCTCTGTGAAGCGTTCCTGTCTGACTTTTCCTTTGCCGTCCCTTCTCGGAAGAATTAGTTTTTGTTTGACTAAACTCAATTCAGGCACCAACAAAGAGCTCCCACAGACTGACTGAAGCTTCAAGGATACAATCTTCAGCGGCAAAACCTGTGAAATACACCCACTGGCCACTTTATTAGGTACACTTTGCTTGTCCTGGGTTGGACCTCCTTCATTCTTTAAGGTGCAGTGAAGGATGTCCCTTATGCAGTGGCTGATATGAGTTAGTTTAAAAAGTTTGAGGTGAAGCAGCAGTTTAAAGATTGAAGCAGATGGATATTTTTGTGATCTAGGCATCTTTGTGGTCTTTCTTCACAGCTCTGAAGTCAAAGTTCAGGGTCTAAGAGCACTCTTTTTATCACTCAGAGATATGATTTTATCCGCTGTGAACAGCCTCAATGGCAGGAATCTGAGCTCCATTAAATAGTGTATTTAGCTTTGACAATACTGGCCATACTTTGTAAGGAGAAGAAAATATCAGGGGAAATAAGAGGGAGTTTGAAAATGAGCTGAGGAGGAATAAAGCTGCAGAATAATGACTGAACCACGAGAGAATCTGCAGGGGAGAGAACACTGAATTATCCAAAGCTGTTTAAATGTTCCTGCAGAGCCCGGCAGATACAATAAAGAGAAATGTTTTCACTCCATTATGTCTCTTTAGGATTCAGCCTGAGCATGTTGTGACAGTCATGCAATTAGAGTTCAAATTATAGTCATTTGTCAAAGTCACGCTGGGTGTTTTCAAACTTTCGTTGGATTTGATTTGACTACGAGAGAACAACAGCGACAGAGGAACTCAAAGATGTCTGATCAGCCGTCATTAAGGCATGTTGACATGGTGAACACGACCTGCTGAGGCTCAAACCAGCACCAGATCAATAGAGAAGCATGAGTATTTCACAAACTGATGGGATTTTTCACCACTGACTGTATAAAGAGTGGATGAAGCTTCAGTGTGGGGTTATGATCGATTATTAAAAGGAGGTTTGGAGCATCCTTAAAGTCAGTTCACACATCTCAACCAAACTTTGGATCAACCTACTCACAGACAGAAAGGCTGGGACAATCATGTCCCTGTTTTAATAAACCAGAAATCCTTCATAAAGACCGGGAGTGGTATTAAAATAAGTCCCTACTCATACAGTTAGAGCCTTAAAACCACGTTAGGGCCACGTTAGTTTGGATAATCTTATCTTCATATAACAATGTTGTTATATATTCTACTAAAGTAACACATATGAAACGTATAAAAGATGCTATAATATCAACATTTAGATTTTAAACATGATTACAAAGATTTAACTTGTTTTATTTTCAGCCACTTGTTCCAATTTCAGCCACTTTTACAGCACAAGTAACAAAGTTTTCACTTGTTTTTTTAAGTGAATTTTACTGATATTTCTATTTAGTTTCACAAATACATATTTAGTGACACATATTAATGACTTTACATAAACAGTAACTGTCAAAAATAAAGCTGCAAATTCTTAAAAATACTTCTATAGTCGAGATTTTCATCACTAATTTTGTATATCTTGTTTAAATTTGTAAATGACTTGTGGGCCACATTGAGGGAGTGAGGGGGCTGCATGTGGCCCCCAGGCTGCCAGTTACCTTCCAGTTATATAAGCCGTAAAAGCTGTCTCTCCCCACACACAATCATATTTTCATGTTTCTTGCGGCCAGCCTTAAGAGGACAGTCAAGGAACTACAGTTCTTGGCACTTCAGCACTGGCTTCATTTTTCAGTCTCACAGGTAGCGGCTTGATTTTCACACAAAACGTTTCTCTTCTCTACGTATCTACATCATCAGTATGATGATGATTTGGTCAGATAAAAGCTAAAACATCGATGTGTGCAGGGTTGGCATTTACAGCAATGCATGTTGCCATAGCAACTGCAGGTAGTGTTTGTGCCTCTCCTCCGTAGTCCTGGTCTGTGTGAGTGGAGTTTGTTCATGTGTGAGACCTATCAGGCACTCCCCGACCCCGGCCCGGTGCCAGCTGGGACAAGCTCCCGCCCCCCACTACCCCAAAAAGGCTCCGAGGCTGGATCCACCTGACTACAGACTTTGCATTAGGTGGATCCAGCTGCACTGCAAGGATATGTTGGAGACCAGACATTAAAATGTGCAGTCACTGTATAAGAATCTGCAAAGATGAGCACATTTACCTATGTATTTATATTGAATAATGACAGCTGGTAATGAATTATGATTTTAATTCAGTGTTGGATCTGATTTGTAAAAGTGGCAGAACCAGATAAACTCTTTTTCCGTTCTTCTTCTCAAACTGGTTGTTGTGTTGACATACATGTGTATGTACTCACATGTGTAATTTAGATGGACATGTACAGTTGTTTGATGTATAAATGTATTATGTAGACTTTGTTGTTTTTGTTTTTTAAAGTTTGAGATGAATAAAGAAAGAAAGAAAAAAGAGAAGATATCAACTACCCGCTCAGCTGTTTGGCAGAGGTCATCAATATTTCAGGAATATTTAGTGTTTTAAAAACAGGAAAACTCAAATCATTGTTTGATCCCATTAACATTTCAGGGAACAGAGAAACTTACAAACAAATACACAGACATTCTTGGTGTGGGGTTTAAAGGTTTGTAATGCCAACAGTTGAGTACGTGATGACATAAAGATGCTCAAACATCTGGAACCAAATTAATTAGAAAAAGCAGAAAAAGCAAATGTATGTCAACAAAATAGCAATAAAAAACTTAAAAGAGATGATATGGAGTTTGACCAATACAAATATGATTTTTTTGATGAATAACAGCGCTCTAATTTCTTTACATAAATATATCTGCATATATATATTAAATCATCATATTGATAAATGTTGAATTGCAAGAGTAGAAATGTTTAAACCATTAACTATTGCTATTTCATTTACAAACATTTCCTCTTCTCATTGATATTGCTCCAAATTTGTGAATCTTAATGTCATCAAGTAATCAAATGTTAGCTTTTTAAACCTTTAAATCCCACACAAAGAAAATATCTGTACTTTTGTTTGTTTGCATTGTTTTCTGCCCCCTAAAAACATTCATGGAAATAAACAATGCTTTTTGTTGTTGTTGTTTTTTTAACACATTAAATATCCCTCAAAATTATCTTTGCCCAAACGGTTGAGCTGGTAGTTAAAGAGTTAACCCTTCAACTTCCAAACTAAGAAAATACATTTGCAACAAATTATGTTGATAAAATTGTGTTCCTTCCTCTTCATTTAGCCCAAACAACTACCCAATCGGGAAGCAGATATGTTGGTCAACCAGCTGGTTGGCTTGCCTGTTAAGGGTTATCCTGAGCATGAATGGATTTCTTACATTTCTGCAACAAAATTTTTGTTTTTTCGCATCAAAAAACTACAGAGAGCAAAATTTAGATATTTAGCGGATGACCCAGTTTTCTGAGGAATCATAGATAATTTTTTTATCATCAAATTTATTTCCTTCAACTAAGTAATGATTGTTAGAGGATCTGGAGATACGTATGTGAAAAGGTGTTTTCTTACTCCAGTGTTTGCTCTTACTGTTAGATTTCTGCAGGATTATGCAGCAACGATTCACTTCCAATTTTTTCTAGTTTTCAAGCAGCACCAGCCAGTGGATACATATTGGTGTTACAAACTCTATTCAGAGAGGTGAATAAGGAAAAACAAACATTTTTAATACAGTGATAAGGTGGCAAAAAGTCAACCACATGGTTACAATGCCAGTCAAAGGGTTAAAATCACTAATTCATTTCCAAAGTGAAGTCCTGAGTCTTACTGGAGCTGGGGCGTGCTCCTGAGATCATGGTCTTGGATGTGAGGGGGTGATTTTTGCAGTGTAATATTGGCCCGTCATACGGCTTAAGTCTGGTCTTATGTAATTTGACCAACATCTGTGATCGGGTCTAACAGTGAGAGGCACCCTGAGGCTCAGGTGAGCATTAGTCCTGGACTCAGTGGACCAGGTCAGGATTCTTCCCGGTAAATGCTGAAATCTATCCGTGAACTCTCGCTCCGTCACACTGAGTAAGCACTTCAGAGACGGGGTGACTGTGAAGTAGGCCAAGTCAGACTGATGGCTCTAATTCAGCAGCACACGTGCACGCCTGCTGAGCACGAGGCCTACATTTTAGCTGCTGCTCTCCTGACGTCACCGTCTCTCTGACTGAGTCTGGCTAAGCTGACACGGTGACATTATAAGCAGACAGAAACCCAGCCCGAGTCCTGCTGAGGCTCCGCGGAGGCTTCAGACAGGACAGCTGGCTTTGGGACGGCTTGGTCTTAAAAAGGTGCAAAACCTTCAAAAGCCCATCACTCACTGTTAAATATCAGAGACATTCCCCTGGATCCTCCTCCTTCTGTCTAATTCAGTCTGCCTAACTCTCCTCCAGGCATTAGGGCCGGTCGAACAGCGCTAAACGAAGATCCTCCTCCCACCGCGGCCCACTTTTCATCCACCAGCTCATTATATCTCCCCCTTAATTCCCTCGCCTCCGTGCCTTTACCCTCTCCTTCTGTAGCTCCCTCCCATCCAGATGTTCTCTCTCTCCTCATCCTGTCTCCTCCTCTTGTTTGTCTTCTCAGCTGTAAAGTCATGCAGCTGTTGAACAGGTGTGCACCAGGGAGAGACACCTAAACATTTTACATAGTGAAGCCTGGTAAATGGGTCTGCAGGGACAAACACAGCCTTGTATGTTTGTACTGTTAAAACTGGCTGAACTGAAAATATCACCTTTACAATATGAAAACACATCTGGGATAACATCCATCTACCCCCTCCTCACTCAGGAGGAGCCATTTTCAGTCATAAAATCAGTAAAAAATGTGAAATCTGCCAAAATGATTGATCTAAAGAAGTTAAATTACCCTCTCTAACCTTCAACTTGAGATGCTTTTATCAAATCTGTCATGCTGGTACTTATTTGGTTCTTTGGTTCTTTTTTTTTTCAGCAAATTATTCCCCCTCTTGTCAGTTCCCAAGAACTGCTGGGTGTGGATTCAGGTAATCTAATCTTCAGTGGGTGTGGATTCAGATAATCTAATCTTCAGTGGGTGTGGATTCAGGTAATATAATCTCTACTGGGTGTGGATTCAAGTAATCTAATCTTTAGTGGGTGTGGATTCAGGTAATCTAATGTTTATTGGGTGTGGATTCAGGTAATCTAATCTTTATTGGGTGTGGATTCAGGTAATATAATCTTCAGTGGGTGTGGATTCAGGTAATCTAATCTTTAGTGGGTGTGGATTCAAGTAATCTAATCTTTATTGGGTGTGGATTCAGGTAATCTAATCTTCAGTGGGTGTGGATTCAGGTAATCTAATCTTTATTGGGTGTGGATTCAGGTAATCTAATCTTTATTGGGTGTGGATTCAGATAATCTAATCTTCAGTGGGTGTGGATTCAGGTAATCTAATCTTTAGTGGGTGTGGATTCAGGTAATCTAATCTTTAGTGGGTGTGGATTCAGGTAATCTAATCTTTAGTGGGTGTGGATTCAGGTAATCTAATCTTTAGTGGGTGTGGATTCAGGTAATCTAATCTTTAGTGGGTGTGGATTCAGGTAATCTTATCTTCAGTGGGTGTGGATTCAAGTAATCTAATCTTTAGTGGGTGTGGATTCAGGTAATCTAATCTTTAGTGGGTGTGGATTCAGGTAATCTAATCTTTAGTTGGTGTGGATTCAGGTAATCTAATCTTTAGTGGGTGTGGATTCAGATAATCTAATCTTTAGTGGGTGTGGATTCAGGTAATCTAATCTTTAGTGGGTGTGGATTCAGGTAATCTAATCTTCAGTGGGTGTGGATTCAGATAATCTTTTTTAGAGGGCTTGGTTAACGGTTAACATTTTCCTCAGTGGGAGGAGTTTGTCGTATATATTTTCTGACATGGGTGTAGTTTCTGTAAATGTATTCCTTCGTGGGTGTGGATTATGACAATATATGTCTTTGTGGGTGTGGTAAGTGTTAATATATTAATAAATGGGTGTGGTTTAAGTAAATATATTCTGATGTGGATGTGACTTACGTGTATATGTTCATTAGTGGGTGTGGTTTATGTAAATATATTCATTAATGGGTGTGGTTTATGTATATATATTCTGTTGTGGATGTGATTTATGTATATATGTTCATTGATGGGTGTGGTTTATGTAAATATATTCCTCTGTGGGTGAATAAATAATCAAATCTAACCCTCTTTCTCATTCTGATCTAACACAGAGAGATTAGTTAATGCAGCTTTAAAATGCTTTCAGTCTGAAGTATAGTTATGAAAGGAAACTGATGGTTATGAAAACACACTGATCACACAATAAAGTGAGCAATAATTCCCCACAAACTTAGAGTCAAATCAGGAGATTAATCTACTAAGGCAATTAAGGATGTGTTCAAGGTTGACTAAGGGTTAATTAAATAAATCGACTTAAATCCTCTCACAGTAATGAATGGATCTACTTCACTACTTCCTAAAACTGAACAGTCACAACAAGCTGCACCAGTTATGGATATTCTTCTCCTTCAGTTACATTAATGAGGCTGCAGGTTGTCTTTACAGATCTCTAAAGTTCACTTGAATCAGCTTTTGTGCCTCTTCTATATTTAGTTTTAATGTATTCTCTGTGATCCATTAAGTATGCCTGGGCTCCACGGGCAGCAGGCGTCATGCATTGATTAAGATATCATTGATGAAGTGATGTTTAAGTTATGACGGCCTGCTGCGACCCTCGGCTGTGGCTCTGCATTATTGGAAAATGAATAAAATAGTATAAGAATGAGACAGTGATGATGACTCCACAATAATATTCCTTATGAGTTTCTTTGACAGTGTAAATAAGAGCATTCATAGAGCAGTAAATGTTGTTTCATGATAAAAACAATGTTAGCAATGGGATGTTTTATGAGATTCTAAGAAGTTAATCTAAAATATTTCTGTATTAATATTTATTTGTTATTGAATAATTTCATTTATCGTTACGTTTTTTTTGTTTCCTATGCTTTGTTTGTTTGCAGCTTCGTTTCTGTTGACAAACCATAAGTTTAGCTTTTTTCTTCTGTATTTTGGCATTTTTGGGGCTTGTATTTTTCTTAGGGCGCTGTCACACCTAACATTCCACTTTGTTTTTGAGGAAAGCTTTTGTGCGAAAGCTCACACAAACTCTGGAAGTGAACTCTGGTCTGCCTGATAACAGGGGGTCTTGGTACTCTTCCAAGAGAACCAGAGTTTGGTTTTCAGTGAGGGGAAAGCCACTTGCTCCTAACAGAAGACCAAATGAGGTAAGTGGACTGTGGCTTCAGTTCAACTCAATATCACAACAGTTAGCAATTTAACGTAGAGTTCACCGACAGTATCAAGAAATGATTGTCTAACGTTAGCATTGCTAGCACCGCCAGTTCTCCTTGGTTAGCATCCATGTTTCCAGTCACAAATCACCCAGTTTCATCTGAGCAGCCTGAACACATCTTCATCTTCATCCTATCAACAATACTGCCAAGCTGCTTCGAGCTAAACAGTCACCGGGTCATGGAGCAACAACAGGCCAGATGACAAGAACAAAGACCTCAGCTGGTGGCGGGTGACTATTCCTCAACATTTGACAGGTTTCTTCAAGTTTTCTCCTTTGTCTAACCTTTCCAACCTCCTTTGGGGAGGTTGGAAAGGTTAGATAAACTGTTAGCTCTTTATGCTCTGACAGAGATGTTCCCCACATGTATACTTTTAAAGGGAATCATCTCACCCAATTCTGTCAATGCTCTCACTCCTCCATCTCTCGCTCTTCAGGAATATTCCTTTTCCTGTCCTTCCAGCCCTGAATTCGCCCCCTTCCCATCAGCCTCTCCTCATGATCTAACTTTGTCTCTACACCAGGAAAGAGTGCTGTCAGGAGATCTCTCTGACTGAGGCAGGACAGGAGGGTGGAGCCAATACTCACAGTGTCGGGGTCACACGAGAGGCAGCCAGAGCAAACTCAAAGATAAGATTTTAAAATACAATGAAGATGTAATGGGTGATTGTTTGTCGCCGTTGTCCCCGCCGGACCCCCCTACCCCTTGCTCCAACCCCGTCGGCCAGTGCTGTCTTAAATAAAACCAAGTCATGGCAGAAGAAGGTTGGGGGCCGCTGCTTTTGTCCATCTTACCTCTTCATTGAGCATCACCCATCCATCTATTTCTCTACCCTTCCACTGAACGTCCATTGACCATGCAGACGGGCCTTCTCTTTGCCCATCCATGCTCTGCAGTGTTGTTGCCCACTGCTGATTGACCAAATGTAAGACCCCATTGATCTACATCACCAGTACCTCCATTTTACTTTTCAAACCAACCTCTGCTCCCCTCAGTTTTCCCGTGAAGCCACGTTTCCCCTCAGCGTGTGAACTTCTTCCATTTTAGGGTGATCAGGGCAGTTGAGGAGTTTCCCTCTGAGTCTGTTATACCAGCAGGGCGTCCATTTCCCTTTCCTCATACGAAGGAAACCTGTTGTCCATTTCCCCTTCCTCCTTGGTCCCCCATTTTCCCAGTAGTTCCCCGTGCCTCCCTCCCTCAGTCTTCCTCCCCCTCCATCTCATCTGGTTCCTATGTTCTTATACTGGCACAGCAGCAGGTTCTTGAATGTCTTTTTGAAGGTGGCGTTGCACAGTGCGTAGCAGGCCGGGTTGATGGTGGAGTTGACGTAGCACAGCCAGTACCCGATGGCCCAGACGGTGTCGGGGACGCAGGACTGGCAGAAGGTGGAGATCAGCACCATGACGTTGTACGGCGTCCAGGTGATGATGAAGGCCAGCAGGATGGCGAAGATTGTCTTGGTGACCTGCGGGGAGAGAAATCGAGGAAGAGTAAGTGGAACAAAAGAAAATTGACTGCGTGAGCGTCCTCTTCTCTTCATGCAGACTTAAAATTATTTCTCTGTGGTAGAAAATCAATTTACAGAGATCATCTGCAGTGAAAAAAGGCAGTTGATGGTAAGTGAAGCTGTAACAAGCAGCAAACAGAACATGAATCTGCAGCACTAATTATCTGCAGTGCTAACTATTGTTTCAGATATTATCAGGTTGATTGAATCTGTGGGACTGATATCAATGTTCTGAAGAAGAAAACAGATTGTACTGAGGCTTTAAAGGAAGACTGAGCTGATTCATGGCAAGAGATTTCATTTTATACAGACCACTGCTCTTCAAAAAAAATCCACTTGGTACATTTTATCATGCCATTTCATCTTGATTTATATTTGTATGGGTCCCAGCGGGGGGTCCACTCTTCATAGATACAACAAGGGTGGGCTCCAAGGACAAAAGCTCAGGAATTTTCACTTTCACACCAGCACGGTTCTGGCTGTGGAACCGGTTCTGTTCTGGATTCTCAGAAACTTGGTGCCTTTTAGCAAACCAGCACACGTTCATATCACTTTAGGCCCCGTTTACATGAAAACGGAAAAAGCAGAAAACGGAGAGCTTTAATTGCGTATTCGCCTCCTGTTTACACAAGAACGGTGACCAGAGTCCCTGAATCCGCAAACTTTTGAAACCAGGGTCCAGAGTGGAAAGTTTTGAGAACGTATCCGTTTTCGTCTCCGTGTAGACGAGATTCACGTCTCCACGGAGTCCTGAGGAGATGCTGCATTCAGATTCATGCTAGTTTTCCCAGATTACCAACCCTGCCTTTCACCTAAAAAGAGAATGTTAACAAAAATAACAATAATATTTACAATGCTAAGAATCTCACAGCATTAACCTAAAATAAAACCTAAAGACTTACCTAATATAAACACAGTACACATCGGAGTACAGAGCAGTAGAGTAAGTGGACTACAAAGAGGGGAAAGTGTGTGATCCTCTGCATCCTCGACTTCCTGCTTATTGTATTAACGCAGAATATGAAACGCCCACCAATATCACGGTTCACGAGCTGTAACCAACTTTTTTTGGTTCTAGCTGTGAACCAACTGTTCAGGGTCTGAACCATATTTTTCCAGTCTGCTGGTTCAGATTAGGTATTAGGGATGGTCCTGCCCAAAGTGGTCTATTAGGGGGTATAAAGGGGGCCAACAAAAGGTACTAAAGAAACGGTCCATTCTAAATCCAAGCTTCACCTACAGATGGAGCCACTTAAATATTCCCCAATTTTCTTGGCTGATCCATGACAGGAAAGTGCTAAAGCCAGCCCACACAGAAGGTTATAATTAGATCCCACGTGGCAAACAAGTAACCCTTACCCCCAATATGTTTTAGGATATATAAATAAAAATTTTGCTGACCATGGAAAATGTCGTCATTTACAGAAATTCAGAACAAAACCAAACACTAAAAATAATCCTAGTTTAAACTCCCAGGGGCTGGAAGTTGGCTGGGAACTGGATTGAACGGGACTGTCATTTGGCTGGGAGGGGAAATTGAAGTGGATGCATTTGTAGAAACAAACCTCTGCCAGGGTCGTTCTGACACTCTTAACCGAGTAATTCTGGAAAATGTGGAAAACTGTCCTATGGCACAACGTTCACAAATCCTTAAAAATATTCCTGGATCCACATCTGAATTTGGATGACCACCAAAATCTTATCAGTTCGTCCTTGTACCAGTCCCTAAAAATGTAATTAAAATCTGTTACTAACCATTTGAGTTATCTTGCTCAGGGACAGACACATAGAGAAGTGGACAAATTAGATTAGATTAGATTAGATGGAACTTTATTAATCCCTCTGGAAGATAGTTCTCTTGCACATTTCTTCCTTTTTTGTTCTTTATATTTTTATCATCTTCCGAACAGATTTTTGATTTACGACTCTTCCTCGGGCTTTGAGAAACCCTGCAATTTTTCCCAATCGTTGTGCTATGACTTTTCTAAGAGAGTCGCAAATTTTTCTCAGAGTTGTTCATTTTTAGTCTTTTGCCTAAAATATCTTTTAGTTTTAGTCGTAATTTAGTCTCTAAATTGTTTTAATTTTAGTCTAGTTTTAGTCCATGAAATTTCACAACATTTTAGTCCATGAAATCTGCTGTAAATTTAGTCAGCTAAAATATGAAGTGTAAAGGTAAGGCAAATTTTTTATGGTTCCTTGAAAAAAACGTAGGAGGTGAATGATTTTTTCACAGAATGTGGTCACGGTTCCTGGGACTCAAATAAACCCATTTTTGAAGCCCGGCCTCTTTTTAAAATGAAATGGGAGCCAGCTTATAGGTAGAGGTCCAGATTTTCTCCAATAAGAGCCAATGTAAACTGAGGACCAAAGTATAATCCCTGTCCCCTGGTGCCATTACCAACATCCCCAAACACTGACCGTTGAGCTGAGCCAAACAATGTGATCAATAAAAAAGCTGAATCCAGTCAACAAAAGGACACCTGATGTTTACATTTTAAACCCACCTATTGGCCCGCCTGGTTGCAACCTTGGAAGGCAAGCAAGCCCAGTGCATCATGGGTGATGAGGAGTTTGAAACCTTTAGACATAAAAACTTCAATCAGGCTAAGACGCATGGATTTAAACATGTTTCAACAACGCGCAGAGCCCTGCTTTATGAATTTCTGGCATACTTTAAAAACAATATTAAATACTGTTTGACATAAATCTCTTGATAGAAGCCCTGCGAACATGGTTTCAGACTAAAGACAGCTTATTTTTCTATTAAAGGGCCCTGCAGCTCCTCTGCATGCAGTTAACAAGCTCTGCATTTGACAACAGCATGTCCTGGTTTTATTTTTAACAAGTCTGGCATATTTTCATTTCATATTCAGAGGGAGAGACACGAGCAGCACTGAGAAACAATCTCCCCCTCCGCTGACATCACTCAGAGTTTATTTAGGGGAGTTTTCATGCTCCATGTTTGCCTGCAGTAATTAAAGAAGCAGCGTTAAGCAGAAGAATACTTTTCAGTGACAAGCTGCTGCCACCAGATTAAAATCTCACACATTTTTACAACAAACTCTTCTTTTAATAACCAGAAGCAGCTGCTACATTTTAGCTCAGTGAATAAGAGATCTGCTGCTGCCTGATTGGTTTCTTTTGTGATTTTTCATGTTGGATCCAAACACAACTGTTAGACCAACCGGCATCCCACACCGACACAATGACAGCCAATCAGGCAGCAGGAAAGGCAGCTTAGAGGGAAGTTTGGGCTTGTGTGAGGTGTGTGGCATTAGCCTGAACATTAGCCACAGTGATGAAGATCAGCTCTGATCAGTGTTGCCAGATTTTACTCCTGAAATAAGTCAATAAAACAAGACAGCTATTTTTTTTCTAATGTGATACATCACTTTGTTTATTTAAAGAGAAATCTACAGAAAGTGTGTCTCATTTTCATCTACATTACATTTTAATTTCACACTGACACGTTGTCTTGTCTCTTAATTCACTTCTTCAACGTCCTTTTCTTTAAACAGAAGTGAAGGGAGGGGCTGCTGTTATTTATGTCTCTGTTATCACTGAACAGTCTGTCTCACCTTGTTTTTTGTAACCAAACGGACATAGTCAGGCTTTTATCTCAGTTTTATGTTGATCCTCTACAGCTTTATTATGGTGAAAACTGTAACAGCTACATTAGAAATACATTTAATTCTGGCTATAAGGATTTCTTTTAGGTGGAAACATCATTTTAGCCTCTTTTTCCAGTAAAATTTACATTTGTGTTTGGAGTGAGAAAAATAGTCTGTGTCTTATGAATTGAGTTTTTATTGTTAGTAGAGTGAGCATCAGATCCCTCCTGGGTTTGGGGGGGCACAACAAGCCCAAATGAGCAACTGCACATTTGGAACAAGACCGAAAAAACACAACCTGCAACTGCCAATATTTACAAGCAACTGTTCAACAAAAGAAGCCCAAAGTTGCTTATAATAAGCAGACCTGGCAACTATGGCCATCAGCTTTGTTCTGGGACTACTTCGTCACACCACACTGCCTTCGTCTTCTTTCGCTAGCAAAAAAAGGAAAAAACTGCTACCAAACTGGATTAATGGGCAGTTTTGCTGCAAATATGACCGCTGTTTGCTTTGGAGGTGTACCTGTGAGGTCCAGATTAAATTAGCCCTCATTAAGTGTTGAAAATGAAGCCAGTGTGCATGAGTAAAAGAGGCTGCAGTTCCCCAAGTGTCCACTAGAGGCACTTTGAAGACCCAGACTAGTCCAGCCTTAGTTTTGGTTGCTTTGGTGTTAATATCAGAAATCTCTTGGAGGTCTTGGACTTGGGATTTCTAATATTTCATAGAATAAACACTCCAAATGTCACTGCTGCTGTTTTAATGCTCAGTCCTGTTGTGATTTTGAAGAGTGATGGGCCCAAATTAGACTCATGTCTGTCACGTTAAAGCTCAGAGGAACATTTCCAAATACCATCTGTCACTCCCAACAATAATTAAGTGAAGTGACTGCAGCACAAAAGCCACTCATCTCTGAAAAAACAGCTGCTGCATACCATTCACTCACTGCTGGAACAAGTAATCCCACCTGCACAGCACAAACATACGCCGCCACGCAGAAACAATCGTTTCATTTAAGCCTAAAGTATAATTATGAGCAGGAAACATCTGAATAGAGATGATTCCTCTGGCATTGTGGGAGGAAACGTGCTTCTGTCCGCCTCCACCCCTAAACAAACACTCTTTTAATTTCATGTCATACATCAGCCCATCAGCAGCCGTGTGCGTGTGCACTGTTACATAACATACCTTCTTCTCCCTGGCAGCCATCTGTCTTTTCCTCTTCACTTGGCTCCTGGCGATGCTCGCAAACTTCCTTGCCACAGTCCGAGGGCGGCTAATGGGGATGGAGTGTCTCTCGGCGCCCTCTACAGGCGGGACGATCTCGATGGCGGTGATGCACTCGTCCCCCGTGTGCTTGGTCACGATCTTGATCTTGGACCACCTGGAGGAGGCGCACATCTTGGACTCGGCAGGGTTGGAGGCTGATGTTGGATCTGGATTTGGGTTCGCTGCAGCCTGTAGTGACAGAATTGAAAGCTGCTTTGACCAATTTCACGTCAGGTGATTGGGCATGAAGTCAGAACTTTGAATTCCAATAATTCAATAAAAGAGACAAAACTGTCTACAGAGGGACGAGCAGAGTGGCAAATTTTCAGCACAATTTCGTGAAAAGGCTTCAGGTTCTCCAAACACTGACACCAAAATAATTGTAAGGGAGAAACCAGTGTTAATTTTGTTGACTAATTTTCGTCACAGTTTTCGTCAACAACCTTTTTTCTCCTGATGAAAACTAGACAGTAACTAATAAAAACAAGTGCACATGGACAAAATCTCAAACTAAATTAACTGACATTTTCATCAACAAATAAAAACTAGACTAAAATGTTTGACAGAGACTTAATCCAATCAGACCTAATCTGGTCATGTAGAAAGTAGAGACAAGTTAGGAATATATCCAATCACAGCTACTTTGGTTGTGTGGAAAGGTTGGATGAGTTAAGAGGGACATCCAACCACAGCTGCCTTAGCTTGGTGGTGGTGGGATAAGTTGTGGAGCGATCCAATCAGAGCTCCTCTCTTTATGAATTGATATATTCATGTAGAGCAGGTTCACTGTTTGTTGTCAGTTCTGGTATTGTAACTGAGATGCTCTGCCAGGTAGCCTAAATAAAGGTGACTGCATTTCACACAAAAGTTCAATTTGTTTCTGTTCATTTATACATTCAGACTTTACTAGCATTCAATAAAGGGTTATTAGATGTTTGATTTTATCCAAGTGTAAAACATGACTTCAGAAATTCAAGGAAACATAAAAATGCCTTACCCTTTACACTTCATATTTTAGTCGACTAAATTTACAGGAGATTTCATTGACTAAAATGTTGTAAAATTTCATCACCTAAAACTAGACTTAAATTAAAACAGTTTAGATGACTGCATTATGACTAAAAGATATTTTAGGCAAAAGACTAAAACTAAGTTAAAAAGTGCTGTCTAAATTAACACTGGTAGAAAGCTGCTCTTAAACTTTTTTTGTTGGATTTCTTCATAAACAAACTACAAAACTTCCAAATGAAGTGTAACCCTGATTGAAAAAAGCGTCATTGTATACTATTCAGAATAAATATTTCACTAGTCCTACAGCCTATAGGAAGTGTTGGGGGAGTGTCTTTAAAAAACACATCTAGAAGGTGATTGGACGTTTTTCTGCCAGTTGCAGTCATTATTGTCCAATCAGATGTTGTGGTAGGCCGAAGTGTAAATTGTGAAACGTGAGAAAAATCACACCAAAATATCTATGCTATGTCACCCCTCGCTGTCGTCACACTCGTACCTCCCGCCTGTTTCTGCTTTCAAAGATGCTGATTGGTCAGTTGGATATGGCAAGATCCTACAAAAGAATCAAAAAAGACTGAGGCCCCGTTTACACGAGAATGTTTTCACCAGAAATGGAAAGGTTTTTCCTTTGCGTTCTCAAAAACGATCTGGAGATGGAGATGCGAGAACGACTGAAAACGCCGTAGCGTGCATGCCAGGCCAGTAGATTTTGATGTAGGTTTGTCTAGAAACAGCGGTGTTACAACACACGTACGAAGAAGACAAACTTTTCACAAACAACAATGGCGAGTGGATGCACGAAGACGCAGGAGTTTCTTGTCTGGACAACAAATCTGTCTGGATAGTTTTGTCTGGAAAACAAACCGAGCACAGCAAACAGCACACATGTTGCTCAGTAGACGGCCGAAGCTGTTGTTGTTCCTGGTATGCGCGCTTCATGTGAAAGAGTACTGCGCATGCGGTTTCACCCTGGGCGCTCTCAAACCCAACAGGACTGATCTGGACCAAACAAACTGTGGTTCAAAGGTGTGAAAGCCATCAGAACTAGACAAGGTAAATGGTCCCAAAGCGAGGGATTGAGGCTTGAATTTGGGTGAAAACAGTAAACAGGCTAACATAGTGTTCACTGACGTAGGCAGTGTGGCTAATGTTAGCATTGCTAGTTCACTCAAGTCAATATGTGAGTGCCACACAGCCTTCATGCAGCTACTTATCTTTATTTATGTTCCATCTGAACTGCTTTGAGCTTGAGTCGTTACTACTGGAGGGTCTTTGTGTATTTCAGGGTCATGATAGGAGGAACACAGCTACAGCCCCAACCAGTGGCAGGAGGCTATTAGCATCCAAAGCCGTGAAAGTGTGAAAGAAAACCAAGCCAAGAGAAAATGAGACAGTGTCTGCTGAAGTTTAGCTGTGAAAGTGACCTAAAATACCAACCTCAGAGGCGGCCGCATTGTTGGGGTTCTCTTTAGGTTCTGTTGGGGCGATAAAAGCCGTGGACGAATCGTTGGAGCTCTCCTTCTCCTCCTGGACAGATAAACAGAGAAGAACATTGAGGAGAACGTGAGCAGAGAGCTACCAGCAGCTGTCACCTCTGTATGACGGAGTCACCTGTGTGAGTCCAGGACTGGGCTGAGCCGGCGCCTGGTTCTGCTCTGGTTTGGGTTCCTCTACACGTCCGTTCTTGACTGCGTCCAGCGCGGTGGTGGTGGAGTCCAGGCTGAGTTTGGGGGTGGAGCGAGGGCTGGCCTGGGGACTCGTCTCATTGTTGTTGTTCTGCTTCAGCAGGTGACTCTTCATCAGACTGGGAGTCCTGGGAAAGAGAAAGACACTTAAATTATTGAAGACGGAGAAATAATGACAATAAAGAAATAATCAGAGCAGAACAAACAGCAGCTCAATCAAATCAATGACAGCAGCTTTTAGCACTTTTCTGCTGATTACTGTGACCACCTCTGTTCTAAAATGTCTGATTCTTACACCAAGAAACCTCTTGGTAGGCAAATTAATGCTCCAGAACTCATCAACAATGTTTAAATGACTTTAAACAACCTGGCTGCAGACATCTACAGGGACTTCCACACACAACCATCTCATAGAGAATGGTCTGAAAAAGAGAAAGGTTCAAGTCAGTGGCAATCCCTCGGGGAACCTGCCTTGTTGATCCCAGAATGGTTAGAGTAGTTCAAGATGATAGGAAGGTAACAGTAACTGAACTAAGCACTTGTAAGGTATGGAGAAGGCCTTCTCTGGACGTCCAGTCTTGAAGCAGATGGTCTACAGCAGCAGGAGACCACACCAGGTGCCACTCCTCTCAGCTAAGAACAGGAAACTGTGGGTCTGACTCTGTAAAACTGGACAATAGAAGATTGTAAAAGTGTCTCCTGGTCTAATGAGTCTGGATTTCTGCTCCACAGGGACAGAGTTTGTTGTGAACATCATAAAGCATGGATCCATCCTGCCTTGGATCAGCGGTTCAGGCTGCACTTTGGGTCCCTTAGTCCCACCTGAGCATGGTTCAAACCCCACGGCCTAGCTGAGGATTACTGCTGACCATGTCCATCCCTTTATGACCACAGTGGACCATCTTCTGATGGAGACTTCAGCAGCTCCACGTCTCAAAGATCAGATCATTTCAACAGTGTTGATTTTGACAGCACTTTTTAATTTAGTTTTAGTTATAGTCTGTTGCCTAAAATATATTTTAGTTTTAGTCATAATTTAGTCATCTAAATTGTTTTAATTTTAGTCTAGTTTTAGTTGATGAAATTTCACAACATTTTAGTCGATGAAATCTTCTGTGAATTTAGTCAACTAAAATATGAAGTGTAAAGGGTAAGGCATTTTTTATGTTTCCATGAATTTCTGAAGAAAAAAGGGCTGTTGATGAAAATAATTAGTCATCAACATGAACATGGCATCTCAAACATTCTCATCTATCTCTAGGAGATGTTTCCAGCATTTTATTGAATCTATGACACCAGGAACTGCAGCAGTTCCAGAGGTGAAAGGGAACCTGGTATCATCATAGTGTACCTAATAAAGTGTCCATTTGTTTTCCCAAAAATGAGCTCTGTATTGAGTTTAACCATTTGATTTTTCACATCTTTCACTTCATGTTTTGCTATTTTGCTTTGCGTCTGCTCTTATCTACATGTCCTTAATTTAATGGAAATATCAATTTTCTGCCATTTAAATTTTGAATCTTAAATAAGTGTTTTTAGAAGAGAAGAATATAATAGAATAGAATTCCCATTTACTGTAATTATACTGAATGCACAACGAGATTGGAGAGCTTCTCCTTTACAAAGTATGAGTACAAAATATATACAAGATAAAATCCTACAGGACAGTGCAACTAACTTTATATACAAACATAAGATAAGCAAATTGATAAATAATAAGATATAAAAAAATAAAATAAAATAGAAATTTATTGCACAGGATGCTTGGATATTTACAGAATACTTATAGTGCACGGGTGATTAATACTAACAGATGATTATACTGTATGTCACATATAATTACTATTCACAGAATAATTGTATTGCTCGGGATGAATGAAGTTTGAGGTAGTATTTTGTATTTTGTATTTTACAAACTATTTGCATACATGAAACACTTTGAACCAATTCTTGATGATTTTAAATGCACTTTATACATCCAGGGGCTCTTAAAGGTGATTTAAGTGATTAATAATGAACATATTATGGAAATGAATTGTGCAGCTAATTGTGCAGATGCATAATTCATGCCAAAAGCCTGTTTGACTTGGTTATAGAGCTCACACCTTGTGTTTAAGATGCGTAATCCATTTACTGCTTATTTGGTTAATTAAGTGATGCATGCTTTAAATTGACATAATTTAGGAAAAAATGCCTTCTGCGGTGACTTGTTCTGTGACGTTCATGAACGAGTCGAATCTTTTGAACAGCTCTTTTAAGTGAACAATAAGAACCAATTCGCAGTATTTGCAGTTTTGAGCCGTTTGTTTGCAAGTTATTCTTACATTTGCAGGCAATTAAATGGTTCTAATTGTTCACTTAAAAGAGCTGTTCAAAAGGCTTGACTCGTTCGTGAACGTCACATCTCTAGCACAAACCACTGTGGAAGTAGTTCAACAAAACAGAGCCTCTGTTTAGGAGGAGAAGAAGATAATATGATGATAGTATAAGATAACGTAACATAAAGTGGTAAAAAAATTAGTAACAACAAGCACACAGGACTGTTTAGAGTTCATCTGATGACTAGGCAGAGGCAGGCTAACACTACCCACTGACTCCTAGTGTTTTAGCTAAGCTAATTAGCAGTGGGCGAGCTCTGCCCGTCTCTTCCTTGTTACTGCACACAGTCTAATGAGTGGTGTCTTTCTGCTTGTCATGGACTCAGAGTGAGGCAAGACTAAACAGAAAAATGTTGGTGTATCCCCTTAAAGATGAGCTCAGGCTATGAATACTGCAGAGTGTGTGGTTCGATTCCTTTCATCATGCCTCTGTATGAACACACATTAAATAAATAAATAATGGGCATATAGGCTCATTAAAGAACAGAAACAAGTGATTATTTTCTGTGTGAGGACATATTTATTTGGATGGACAGCAGAGCTGGGTAATATTCTGTAGGAATGCTCAGAGGAACTTTAATACTTTCTGCTGTCATGAAACTGGGTCATCTCTGTAATCCCTCATAACCAACCAAATTCAGGCTCAGCGCCTTGTTGTTCGCTGTCAGGGAGAGTTTCTCCAGAACAGAGGAGACGTGATTTAATCATGACCACAAGGACAAATGAGATGAAACAGAGTTTAACCCTTTAGCTCCTGCCTTACTTTGGAGATTTGTTATGATTTCCTCTCCTCTCTCATTAAAACATTGGTATTACAGCTCTTACTTGATGCCTTTCTTCTCCTTCTTCTCTGGTTTGTGCTTGGACACTCGGCTCCTGGAGGCCAAGGAGATGTGGATGTACAGGACGGTCATGATGATGACAGGGAGGTAAAAGGCAGCGATGGCCGTCCCAAACGTCACCGCTGGGTTTGAGAAGAACTGCAAAGAAAGGGAGAGAAAGGAAGTCTGGTCATTCTTAAAAATATGTTTTCATTTATTCAAGGTCACAAGGTCACCAGGTAAGATGGTGTGCCTGATGCAATCCAGAGCAACACAGGGATACAGCCTCTAATTAAGCAGTGGACGGGGCAAGAGTCTCGGGGCCCATGGCTGCTGCTAGGGGCCCCTAAAATGTCATTGTGTTCGCTACATTTTGCCATCAGGTGAAACTTAGATTACCAAGAGGGCAACATACATTTATTCAGTGCCATCAACTAAAACTAGACTAAACTTGAAACAGTTTAGATTAATAAATTATGACTAAAAGATATTATAGGCAAAAGACTTTAACTAAAACTAAGTTATGAAGTGCTGTCAAAATCAACACTGTTGCCAACCTGGCCTGCTCTGCCTTCTGTCCCTCTGCTCTTAAACACGACACAGCCACTTCAGCAGCTTCTCCATTTTCTTCCTGGTCTCACCTTGAGTCCAGCTCAGGCCACCTTCTGGTATCTGGGGTCCCTGTTCTGCAAGAACTCACTTGTCTGAGCCATGAGGTCTCTGAGTGGGAGCAAGTGCTATTGTTTCATTTATCATTCACTGTCTGAACTTTATTTATGTCTTCAAGCAGAATAACTTTTCTGTAAAATCATAATCAGACCCTTTTAAAAGCGTATTTTATCATATTTATTTTCTTATTTTTTGGCAGATGTTTGGATTTCTAAAACTGCAGAGCTAGTCCGGGATGGGCCCAATTTATATCTTTTCAAGGGGCAAAACTTTCTGGCAGCACCCCTGTCATTGACCCTGAGTCCTCTTCATGAACACAAACAGTCGTGATAGGAATATTAAAATATGATGAAAAGGTGCCACACTGCTAAATCATTCTGGAGAAATGCTCACACCGACAACTCCATGAAACTGAAAGAAACTCACTTTGTTATGTGACCCAATGATGGAATTTGCATTTTGAAAAATAATTTAGATTTGGTCCTGATCCAATTTACTCTCAACAAAAGTGCAGTCTTCAGTTAGTTTGAAATGTGATTTAATTTTCTGAAGTGAAGAGGCTTTTGTCTCAGATGTGTTTTTGTAAAAACAAAAAGAAACTTCTCGCTCCATTTTTATGGATTAATATTCACCTCGTAGTTCTGGCACAGTTCCTGCACGTCATTAAAGGGATACGCCAACTTTTTGTTCTTTTCGTGTCTTGCCTCACTCCTGAGTCCATGACAAGCAGATAGACTCCATTTGTTGAACTGCGTGTGCAGTAACGAGGATGAGACGGGCAGAGCTCACTCACCGCTAGTTAGCTTAGCTCAAACACTGGGAGTCAATGGGTAGCGTAAGCCTGCCTCTGCCTACAGTCATCAGATAAACTCTTCAACAACTCTAAAAGTAAATTGCCTGCAAATTTAAGAATGGCTCACAAACAAACAAACTGTGAATCGGTTCTCATCATTCACGAACGTCACATCTGTAATACAAACCCCCATTGAGGTATGTCAACAAAACAAAGCCTCTGTTTTGGAGCAGAAGAAGATATACAATGATAGTAGAAGATAACGTAACATAACACGGTAGAACGAGTCACAGCAAGCACACAGGACCATTTAGAGTGCCTCATAAAATATATGTACAGCAGTGGGTTGTTTGACCTCTGACCTTTTTACCTCCCAAATTAAGTTGTTTGACCTCTGACCTTTTTACCTCCCAGATTTAGTTGGGAAGGGGGTCGTTAGAAAGATTCTAAGGGCCCTGAAAAGTGAAAAGACATTTCTGAACATAAAAGAGGGTCCAACCTGGTATAAGCAAGGTGTTCCTAATCAAGTGGCCAGTAAAATGACCTTGGCCCTTGACCTTGAAAAGTCTAAGCATGTCAGTCTTGAATGCAGGTATCTTGGATTTGATGAAAACAGTCCTCAGTGACCTTGAACTTTGACCTAAGTCTAAATAGTGCACCCCTAAATCATGTGTGTAAAGATCTCTTAAAATGATATTGCTGATATCTCAAGTAAAAGATGCCTTGACCTTTGACCTTCTTAGTTTAAAGTGTTATTTAGATATTGCTTCAACACATAAAAGGTGCCTTGACCTTTGACCTTCAAAACATACTCAGTTCTGTCGGCTCAGAAACCTTTTTAATGGGAATCAATCAAAGTCATCGTTAATTATGATGATTAATCCTTTGACTGGCATTGTGACCGTACGGTTGACCTTTTTTGCCGCCCTATTGCTGTATGTAAACCTATCTTTGGCCTTTATCCTCACTCGCCTCTCTGAATAGTGTATGTAACACTGAATATATTCACTGGGTAGTGCTGCTACACATAAAGATCATCACCTACAAACTGTGGAAAAAATGGACGTGACTCACAGAGTAAGATCAAGGTTAAAGGTTATTTTAAGAAATTCTGCTCTCTGTGGTGTCTTTATATGGAAAAAAAAATGGAAGAATAACCCTGGACAGATAAGTCAGCCCATGAGTCAACCTGCATATCTGCTTCCTGATTAGTTGATCTGAAAAATAAAACCTAAAATGTTGCTAAATGAAGAGGCAGAAACACAAATTTACCAACAAATAAGTTTTTCCAAATGTATTTCTTGATGTGGAAGTCAAGGGGTAAACCTGGAGGTCAGAGGTCACGTGCCTCACCTCTGTGTCATGTGATTGGTCCAGCGGTCTGCACTGTACCTGAATGTAACACTCTCCGGGCGGCACGGTCCGCTCCCCAACGATGAACTGCCAGAACAAGATGGCGGGCGCCCACAGGATGAAGGACAGGATCCACGCCGCTGCGATCATCAAGCCCGCCATCTTGGTGGTCCTCCTGGTGGGGTACGTCAGCGGTTTGGTGACGCAGAAGTACCGATCGAAGCTGATGATCAGTAAATTCATCACCGAGGCGTTTGAGACCACGTAATCTAAGGCCAACCACAGGTCGCAGACCACGGGGCCGAGCGGCCAGTAGCCCACGATGATGTAGACGGTGTACAGGTTCATGCTGAAGACGCCAATGATCAGGTCAGCGCACGCCAGTGAGAACAGGAAGTAGTTATTGACCGTCTGAAGGTGGCGGTTCACCTTGATGGACAGCATCACTAAAATGTTCCCTGTCACCGTCACGAAGCTCAGAGATCCCGTTACCAAGGCGATGAAAAACATCTCCAGAGCCTTATATGGACTTCCTGCCCCGTCATCCATCGGGCAGGACGAGGAGTCATTGGTGGAGACGTTACAGGACGAGTTGGAGAACAGGTCAAGTGACTGGCTCATCGATGACCCTGAGGGAGGAGAGAGGAGAGTGAGCTGTTAGAGAAAAAGGCGGGAAAGGACGGAGATGAAGGAGCAAAAGGAAAAAATGATCAGGTGATAAAATAAAGTCCAGGAAAAACATCTTTACCGCGTATTTCAGGGGGGGTGGGGGGGCTGGAGCTGACAGGGTCCACCCTGAACCAGTCACCAGCCAATCACAGGGCCACACAGCCACTCATACTCACACTCATACTTAAGGCCAATTTAGACTCACCAACCAACCTAATGAGCATGTTTAGGTCTGTAGGAGGAAGCTGGAGTTCTCGGAGAGAACATGCAGACTCCACACAGAAAAGCCCTGACTGACTCGGGGATCAAACCCTCTTCCTGTGAGGCACGTGCACTACCTGCTGCACCACCATGCTGCCCAGAAAAAACATATTTAGTGTTTATTATTATACATTTTTTCAGGTCAGTGTATGAGAATTTACAACTGTGATCCCAAACTGGCGTCCCAAGGGTCACATAAGGCCCCTTGAAGCATTCATTCGGCCCCCTATCTTACTGAAGAGGATTATCGCAACGAAACAAATTGAGATTGACCTTTTTTTTCAGTCTTTAGAAAAGTCTGAATTCTGGGAAACAAAGTCTGATACAACAGAAAAAAGAGAGTTAGAACTTTGAGATATGAATCTTTTTCTAAAATATAAAGTCTGAGGACAAAACAGAAATCTGAGATTAAATTCAGAATTTTTTAAAAGAGTCAAAATTCACAGTATAAAGTCCGAATTCTTTGTTATTTTTATTTTATTTGGTGGGCGGGGGGGGGGGCACTTTCAGGCCTTTATTGACAGGAGACAGAGACAGTGGATCGGCATGTGAGGGGGGCGAGACAGAGAGTAAGGGAGGACACTCTGCAAACTGGCCCCACTAAGTCAGAATTTGAGATGAACACATCTGACATGTTTATCAGGCAGAAAACAGGAGAGACACCTGTGCTGCATGCCAACACACCACCTAGTCCTGTTAGCTGCTCCAAAGTCCTGGTCCTGGGAGTTTGTCCTGAGGATTGAATGTTTTTAACATATTTGTAGTTGTGTCATCATTTATTACCTCTGCTAAGGAGGTTATGTTTTTGCTAACCCATGTGTATGTAAAAATGATTCGATTTTGGTGGTGATATGTATAAATTGTCTGGATGGAAAAATTTCTCCAAATTTCCAAAAACCCCATAAGTTAACAATAGGGCGAAATTTTAGAAAATCATATCTCTGCCATTTTGTCACGGATTCTCTTCCAATGTCACAGGATAATATGGGGTCCATGTCTCTATCATCAAGGTAAAATTCATCTAGATCTGATCCAGACTGACATTACAAAAAACATTGAACTTTATAATGGGAAATCCCACTGAAGACATTCAATAATTCATATAAAGTCAAAATATTAAGTGATGTTCCCAAAACGTGTTGTGTTCATACAGGATAACAACCCGCCTGTATGTGCTGAGTTTGGTCTGGATCCTGGCTCTGTTCTGGATCTGGTGATCCAGGATTGTATCTTTTACAGGGAGTGTGGAAAAGCCACTGCTGAGCTGAGCTGCTTGGTGGAGGTCTGGTTTAGTCCGGTAGTTCTCTCTACCGTCCATCAGAAGGTCAAGGGTTTGAGCCCAGCTCCAGCTGTGACATGTTGAAACACACTAAGGGTGGATGTGGCCTTTGAGCAGAAAATCTAAGCTCAAGTCTCTCCATCATTTATTATTTATTTGTCTATTCTGCTCATGTTCTTATAGATTCTCTGCTCTGGTGTTGCTGAAGCCTCTGCAGACAGAAATCACACCTGTGTGCTTTGTTCAGTCTTTGTTCACTGAAATGCTCCAAAACGTTTCAGATAACAGCGTCTCCCCTCTGCATCCACCTGGAGGACCCACAGCGTGTTCCCCGTGTGTGTTTGATTGACAGCAGCTGGCGGGCCGGGCCTCGGCGTGGGAGCAGGAGACAAAATAAACGAGGCTGCAGCGTGGTTAAAGAGCTGTGTGCAGACAGCAGCTTGTTAGCAGACGGGTCAGGGAGATGGACCACAGAAACAGCTGAGAGCTCCAGCATCAAAGCAGTTTGTGTCCATGTCGGTGCGCAGAGCCTGAAATTGGACCCAGTTCTCTTTTCAGAGCTCTAAGGCTGCCTGTTATCGGTTTAATGAGGGATTCACTTCTTTACCAGAGACTAACCCACAACCAGGCTAAAGCTCAGCCATCACACGACACAGTCACACACACAGGAATAAACCAATCAGCTAATTACCAATCAGACCAGCTGATTATCAATCAGATTAGCTGATTATCAATCACTAGAAAAGCACTCAGAGCACAGACCTCCACCAAGCAGCTCAGCTCCAGCAGTGGCTTTTCTAGACCCCTGTAAAAGATACAATTCAGGATCAGCAGATCCAGAACAGAGCCAGGATCCAGACCAAACTCAGCACATACGTGGAGGCTGTTATCCTGTATGAACACAACACGCTTTGGGAACATCACTTAATATTTTGATTTTATATGAATTATTGAATGTCGTCAAAGGGATTTCCCATCGATGATAGAGACATATTTTTAACCCTTAAACCATCCTGATTCAGCAGGTTAAAACAAACACTGGCTTGTGAATTTATTTCTTGTTCCACTTCAAAGCGTCATGAATATTCTCACATTAATTTTTCGCCTCTAACTAATCTATGAATCCATTCAGGCCACACTCTAAAAATACAGCTTATTGTTTTGTCTTTTTTTTTTCCCCATGCTGAGTCGGCATGTTTCCTGTTGGATATTCAGACTCGTTTAATGGAGACACTGGACGCTCCTGATAACGATGGTGAGAAATTAAAAACACTGAAGAAGAAGAGCATCAGAAAGAGAGTAAGGGAATATGAGAGGTTCGTTTTTGAAACATTAAAGCACAAGCATTGTTTTATCCTGATTAATGAGGGCAGATTTCATCCTTAAAAGTCTGATGTCTCTGCTTTAGAGGAAAGTTTAAAATGATATTTCCCCTAAAATGAATTTTAAAGCAACAAAACATGAGAAAAAAGAATTAAAAATAGAGCTTTAACACCCATGATACCTCCGAGTCTCATCTTCTCAGAAGAGGACAAAACGGAACAAAACAGGCATTTATTTTATTTTATTGCATTATTTTTGTGGTGTTTCCCCCAGACGGACGTCCTGCTGTGACTGATACCGGTTCTTGAATAATCTGTTTAAAGGTTTTTTAAAGAAGCTGCAGTCTTCGTTCTTGTCCCACAGAGCGAACACTCTGGTCTTTCTGTGAGCAGGTGAGAAGATTTCAACATGTTTACACACCACAAACACCAGAAAACAGAGTCCTGCTTTTATCTTAACAGAATAAAACTACACTCACTGCCCACTTTACTATAGTTCATAAAAAATCTTGTCATCCAATCACATGGCAGCAACTCCGTGCACTCAGACACGTGGTCAAGACGACCTGCTGAAGGTCAAACTGAGTATCAGACTGGAGGGGGAGGAGTTTAAGAGACTGCTGATCCACAGAGAATGGTCTGAGAGAGAGGAGATATCCAGTGATCAGAATGCTAAAGAAACATATAAGGTACCATTTGTTACAACCAAGGTATGAAGAAGCAGGAGACCACACCAGGCCCCACTCCTGTCAGCTAAGAACAGGACCCTGAGGCCAACATGACAACTCAGTAAAAGTCAGTAGATATGATCCAGCATATTTAATTAAAGCAAAATAGACTTGATCAACACATGTCACAATAAAAACATAAGTTAAAATGATAAATATATCAACAGTAGTTTTATCTTATATGATAAGTAGTATAAAATGAAATAAATGAATTAATTCATAGAGATCAAACTAAACAAATGTAGAGAAGTAATTGCTAAAACATCAGTTTAATTAGACACATTTAAAGCTTGTTAAAATAAGTAAATTACTTAAGTTCAATGAGACAATCCTTTAGTTTAGTTGATCGATTATTGCAGCAGAATAAAATCCACCATCTAGACCAGGCGTAAGTGCACCTGCAGCTCAGGTGAGTGCACGTGACGGTGCTGTGCTCTAAAGAAGCCGAAGTGAAAAGCTGATGAAGAGCTGAAGATGGAGCAGCCGGGAAGATGCTGGACGTTTTATTTCTAAAATCCTGTTTGGTGGAGTTGACTGTCCTGTCCTAGTGCGCTGGGACACGAGGGCATGAGGCCTGTGTTTGGAATCAGTGTTCATTTTGACAGCACTTTTTAATTTAGTGTTAGTGACGGTCTTTTGCCTGAAATATCTTAGTCTTTAATGTTAGTCTAGTTTTAGTTGATGAAATTTCACAACATTTTAGTCGATGAAATCTGCTGTAAATGTAGTCGACTAAAATATGAAGTGTAAAGGGTAAGGCATTTTTATGTTTCCTTGAATTTCTGAAGTCATGTTTTACACTTGGATAAAATCAAACATCTAATAACCCTTTATTGAATGCTAGTAAAGTCTGAATGTATAAATGAACAGAAACAAATTGAACTTTTGTGTGAAGTGCAGTCACCTTTATTTAGGCTACCTGGCAGAGCATCTCAGTTACAATACCAGAACTGACAACAAACAGTGAACCTGCTCTACATGAATATATCAATTCATAAAGAGAGGAGCTCTGATTGGATCGCTCCACAACTTATCCCACCACCACCAAGCTAAGGCAGCTGTGATTGGATGTCCCTCTGAACTCATCCAACCTTTGCACACAACCAAAGTAGCTGTGATTGGATATATTCCTAACTTGTCTCTACTCTCTACATGACCAAATTAGGTCTGATTGGATTAAGTCTCTGTCAAACATTTTAGTCTAGTTTTTATTTGTTGGTGAAAATGTCAGTTAATTTAGTTTTAGTTTTGTCCATGTGCACTTGTTTTTATTAGTTACTGTCTAGTTTTCATCAGGGGATAAAAGGTTGTTGACGAATACTATGACGAAAATAATTAGTCAACAAAATGAACATCGTTTGAAATGAAAGCATGCCTGTTTTGATTTTGACGTTGTTTATTTGTCTAATTACTGGTTTAAGGTTCACTATGAATTAAAATGCTACACACCAGTTTCAATGACCTTTGTTTGATTGATTAATTGATTGAGTGATTAATTAATTGATTGATTGATCAATGCTACTCTCTGTCAAATGACGTGTCGTATAGATAGTGGGCAGAAGCGTGGGGAGCATTATTCAATGCATTTAATGGGATTTGCACATTAGGGGTGTAGTATATATAAGGTTCAAACAGATTAAAACACCAGTAAATATTTTCCTCATGAAATTCAATAAATGTTCAAAAACAAGTATTGAGATCATGATTGCTGAAAAGCTAATTTTATCAGCTTTTTTATTAACAGGTTCATTGTTATGGTGATATGTGTCTGTTGTGAAAATTAAAGTCCTCAATGTCTTTTACATATTTTCTCAGCATTGTTTAAGCTGTTAATTCATCATTAATATGTATAGTTCTCATGAGTTGTGAATGTATTTTTGTGCTCCTACACTGAAACTGAGTTTTGTAACTGTGACAGTATTTTACTGTGATATTTACAGCTACCTTCTGTAAAATGTGTATGTAGTATATAACTGAAAAGGGCAATGAATCAGTTTTATTTGTTATAAATTGAAGCCATATCAATAAATATCATTTGATAAATTGATTAGGAGAAAAAATTTTCCACTACCAAAACTCGATTTTCCCAGAAAAACTGATCAATGGCAGGCAAGATTTCTTTTTGGAAATGTTTCCCATTTTTGAAGCCAGTGCTTGAGAAAGTATTTTACTCAGTTAAAATGTATGCAAGTATTTCTTTCTTTACAAAACTATATTGCTATGAATGATCATTTAAATAGTTAAGGGAAAAGTAAAATACATTATAATATGGCAAGTTCATGATCATTTAAAATGCATTAAAGAAGTTAAAGAATAATATACCACAATGATACTGTAAAGGAAAATAAAGTAAGGCTGCTGTTTTCGAAAATACAATAATGATGCTGGTAATTAAAGCACAGTAATTCTACTGTAAAGACATTCACAGTTACTTACTGGCATCTTGTTGCCAGAGAGTTACTGTGAAATGAATAGCAACCTTTATACGGTGTACTTCAATGGTTTTTTTTACCTAACTGACTAACAGGACAACAGACTGACAAGATATCAAGCTAACAGGCTAAAGCTGAAAATCATAGACTGTAAAACAAAACTGGCAAGGTTAACTCAATTAACCCAATCTAATATAATGTTGTAATATCATCACATTATCACTACCAGTGACCAACCAGTCAACCAATACCAACCAAACACCATCATCAGCTAACCAAGACCAACTAAACAACTTGCCCACAGACAAACAAACAAACATATCAACCAGAGGTACGTAGCTTTGGACAAAAGCATTAGTTAACTAAAACTGTAACCTTCTAACCAACCAACTAAGCAGCCAGCCAAGGAAAGACAGCTGATCAATCCACCAAGTAACACCAACCACAACACTAGCAACTGAGCAACCACCAAAAAACACCAACCCACCTGCCAACCAATTAACCAGCCCATTCTCACCCATTGGCTTACAACGTATGTATACGCCAAAGTCAAATGTTGTGTGCAGAGATCGGAGAGACTCATACCATCCGAAATTTGATGAGACAGGCAGGTGTTCTGACATATTTTGCTACCTTGTCAGATTTTGCTACCCTCACCCCAACCCTTACCCATCTGGTGGGGTAGGGGGTTCCTAACCCTGCCCCATCCCTTACCCTAAACCTAACCTTAATTTTAGAAGCTTGCCTAAACCTAACCCTCCCTCTTCCAGAACCGAATCTGGGACCTGAAACCCTTTTAAAGGGCCTTAGAGACCTCCCCATCTTATTTACAGCACAGTTTTTTATCTTATTTTATTATTTGACCATACCTTTTGTTTTTTTCTATTTTTCATAGCCATATTTGTTTTTTTATAGTACACATATAAACAGAGAGAAGTTGGGATAAAGGAGATTTTAAACAAAAAGAGTATGTGAGCCCATGTCTGCATCTCCCCATAACCCGTCCTCAGTCTAAACCTAACCCAGAGAGACAGTGACGCCGTAAGGCGCATGCGCAGAACCAGAAAGTGGCAATTTTCGACAGGTAGGAGAAAATAACAGAACACCGGCCTGTCTCATATCAACGGCACTCGAAATTTGACTTTGGCGTTTACATCACACGTATTTTGAACGCGTAAAACTGTGCTATTTGTACGCCATTGGGTGAGACTGAGTTGAATTAACCAACACCCCCTTTACAACTAACACCACCCACCAATACAACCAACCAGCCAACCAACTCAGAAACCATCCAACACCAAACCAAGTGCCAACCACATCAACCATCTAAATCAACACTCTGATTAAGATCATGCATTCACAGCTTGATATAACGACTTCTGTCTTTACTGTTCAGCTCTGAAAGAGTCTTGGAGGAGGGGACAGGAGGACTTCATCGTTCCATGTGACCAGGGACCAAACCTGAGCTCTCACACACCTGTACGGAGTCCAGGACAAACAGGTAGACTTTATGGAAACATTCAGGAGAAGCTTTTCCTGCTGCTCTATCTCAAAGACATCATATTGTAAGAGCTACGATCTTCATGAAGAAGCTATGATTTTGTTTTTCAGGTCTCAAACTTGAAGCTCCATGTAGCCGTGCTGACCTCACATTGGCAGCTGGACCAGGACCAAGGTCGGACGAGTACCCTTTCAAATAAATCTTATATAATAATTAAAAAAACTGAGAGACGGTTTCTAAATCAACCCAAGGCTTTCATTCAAATTAGTCAACAGCATGTCTGACTCACAGTGTGTGAAAATAAAGTTAAAAAAATCAAGATAAAAAGCTGGCTGCAGGGGCAGGAGGTTGCAGATGTATAATTATATTTAAATGGATTTATAATAAAAATGATTACAGTCAGACCTTTCACTCTTTACACTGGAAAAGCAAAGATGTCCATTTTTCCCATCATGCATGTTGGGTGATGGCACCTCTAAATCACATTATGGGATGAAAGCGAGCGAGAAACAGGAAGTATTTGTGCTCGTAATCCTGTTTAAATTGATCTAAAATACAAAAACAGATACTTCAGTGCTGTTGAATAAAGCTTTGAATTCATGCTCAGTCTGTGATGAGGACACTTTGTGATGACATGTGCCTCCATGATTGATCTCAGCTTGTTATTGATCCAAAACAAAAGGTTATCACAGCAGGAGCTCGAGACAAGAAGCCAGAGCTCTGACACTCCAGGATGAGCTTTAAATCATATCCAATCCAACGCACAAAGTATAATGTATGAGTATAAATGTATATATCACACATGTCCCATCGCATGCTCGGAGCAAAGTGTCTCGGCGTGCTGCCAAGTGTCCTCAATAATTTACAGGATGTTAGTCCAGAGAGACGCTCCAGCATCACAAACATACAGTAAGATTAAACTGTCAGGAGAGATGAGTTCAGCCTTAATACATTTAATACATCGAATCAATCCAAACTAAAGGCAAGAAGGATCACAAAGGAAATGAGCTGCACAGAATTCAAGACACTTAAGTTACAGAGCGAAGAAAAGTAGATAGATAGATAGATAGATAGATAGATAGATAGATAGATAGACAGACAGATAGATAGATAGATAGATAGATAGACAGATAGAGAGATAGATAGACAGATAGATAGACAGATAGAGAGATAGATAGACAGATAGATAGATAGATAGACAGATAGAGAGATAGATAGACAGATAGAGAGATAGATAGACAGATAGATAGACAGATAGAGAGATAGATAGACAGATAGATAGATAGATAGATAGATAGATAGATAGATAGATAGACAGATAGAGAGATAGATAGACAGATAGATAGATAGATAGATAGATAGATAGACAGATAGAGAGATAGATAGACAGATAGATAGATAGATAGATAGATAGATAGATAGATAGATAGATAGATAGATAGATAGATAGATAGACAGATAGATAGATAGATAGATAGATAGATAGACAGATAGACAGATAGATAGACAGATAGATAGATAGATAGACAGATAGATAGATAGATAGATAGATAGATAGATAGATAGACAGATAGATAGACAGATAGAGAGATAGATAGATAGATAGATAGATAGATAGATAGATAGATAGATAGATAGATTGATAGATAGACAGATAGATAGACAGATAGATAGAAAGATAGATAGATAGATAGATAGATAGATAGACAGATAGACAGATAAATAGACAGATAGATAGATAGATAGATAGATAGACAGATAGACAGATCGATAGATAGATAGATAGATAGATAGATAGATAGACAGATAGATAGATAGATAGATAGAGAGATAGACAGATAGAGAGATAGATAGACAGATAGATAGACAGATAGATAGAAAGATAGATAGATAGATAGATAGATAGATAGATAGATAGATAGATAGACAGATAGATAGACAGATAGAGAGATAGATAGACAGATAGACAGATAGATAGACAGATAGATAGATAGATAGATAGATAGAGAGAGAGATAGATAGACAGATAGATAGATAGATAGATAGATAGATAGATAGACAGATAGATAGACAGATAGAGAGATAGATAGACAGATAGACAGATAGATAGACAGATAGACAGATAGATAGATAGATAGATAGATAGAGAGAGAGATAGATAGACAGATAGATAGATAGATAGATAGATAGATAGACAGATAGATAGATAGATAGATAGATAGATAGACAGATAGAGAGATAGATAGACAGATAGATAGACAGATAGATAGATAGATAGATAGATAGATAGATAGATAGACAGATAGATAGACAGATAGAGAGATAGATAGATAGATAGAGAGAGAGATAGATAGACAGATAGATAGATAGATAGATAGACAGATAGATAGACAGATAGATAGACAGATAGAGAGATAGATAGACAGATAGACAGATAGATAGACAGATAGACAGATTGATAGATAGACAGATAGATAGACAGATAGATAGATAGATAGATAGATAGATAGATAGATAGACAGATAGACAGATAGATAGACAGGTAGACAGATAGATAGACAGATAGATAGATAGATAGACAGATAGATAGATTTTAATTTATAGCATTATTACTGTATTTGTTATAATTGATTTACTACTGCACTTTTTTTCAAGGTATCATGACGATCTTTTAATTTACATCATAATTACTGTATTTTTAGAATGGCATCCTTACTGTTTTATTCATTTACAGAATCATTGCCATATTTTATTTTACAATTCATTTTAATGCATTTCAAATTACAGTGAACGTTCTGTATTTTAGTTTATATTACTATATCTTGAACTATTTTACTGATCAATTATTAACAATAAACAATTTTGTAAAGAAAACAAAAACAAATCACATACATCAAATTTTAGCCAATAAAATACATTTATTCAAACTCATAAATATGAAACATTTATTCAAAGAGATCTTTCCTCCTATTGGTCAGTGTTTCTGTGAAAAATGACTTTTTCTCTTGGGCTGTTGCCCTTCTCAGTATTTAACTGTATGGACATTTTACAGCAGTGACTTTTGATTTAACGGTAAAATGCTGTTTTTTTACTGCATAGACTGTAAGTAGCTGTAGATATTACGGTAAAATAATGTGACGTTTACAAAAAATCACTCACAGTGTACATTTAAAATATTTGAGTACATACTGATGAAAATCACCAGTTATTATGCTCACAGATAATAAAACAGGCTGAACACAAAGAGGAATTAATTTGCTTCATTCCTGAGATTATTTAATATGCAGTAAACAGGGATATCATAGACATGTAGGAGTTTGATCCTGACAGCTTTAACCAGAGATTTTAATAGTGAAAGACCCTTATACAAACATTTTTGACTCGTCTTTTTGATCGTTTCTGGATGCCTTAATTAAAAAAAAAGCACTTTAATCTGAGCAGTAACTCATTTCAGGCTTTGTTCTGTGTGTGCCTTGATAAAAGGAGAAGGATTAAATAATCCATCTGAAATTCAGACCAAACAACCAAACCTGTGGTGTAAATAACAAACCGATTGAAAGTGAATGAAAGTGACATCCTGGTTGGTCTGATCTCTGAGTTCCTTCTTCTCTGCTTTAACATCATTTTAAAGAATCTTTCGCAAACACAGCCAATCAAAAAACTGCAAATGTCTCCAGCAGAAGTCCAGATGTTTCTTCAGATATCCAGCTGCTCCCAGTCAGCCATCTTTAATTCATACAGACTTAATGCTGCCACATTAGAGCTGAACATGGAGGCTACATTTGATTTCATGTTCAGGAGATGGCCCGGTCATAACAACATAACTTAAACACACACAGAGCCTGAGAGCAGGGCTGTTTAAACATGTATGTAATGTATCTGCAGCGTCTGAATCATGTATGGGATCCTTCCTCTGCTCTCTGACAATGATACATGTTCAGAGAGAGCTGCAAAAACATTTTAATGATTCATCTCTGCCGCACATAAAGAATGGTTACACACATATATTCAAGAGAGAAGATCCAATGCTGCGAAGGAGGGACGAGGAGAGGAGCTGCTGCTCTGATCCTCGACCTCCTCGCTTCTCCTGCTCTGATGGCCACTATATTAGGAACACCTATTATAGTGGCAACTCAATGCATGTAGGCATGTAGGTCAAGAGGACCTGCTGAAGTTCAAACCAGAATGAAGTGTTGTATTTACAACAGGATGGTTGCTAACAAACGAGCAAAACAAATGAAGGATTGTTGTGGCACTTATGCCTTTAGGCAAAGGCCTGTACCTAATAAAGTGGCCAGGGAGTGCGTTAGTTCAACCAAATTATAGTCAAGAGAAACATACCATGAGCTGAGTTAATTCTCATCATATAACTACGTTTCATCCGCCCCTTCATTATTTGTACCCCTTTCAGACAAAACTGGTCATCGGCCAATCACAGGGCAATATAGAGAGAAAGACAACCATTCACACACTCACCAACACCTAAGGGCAATTTAGAGTCAGTAGTTATTATTAGGTTTAAAAAAGCATGTTTTTGGTCAGTGGGGGGAAACCAGAGTGCCTGGAGAGAGCCCATGCATGCACAGGGAGAACATGACATGACATGAACACAGACAGGCCAACACAGGGGTCACACCATGCCATCACTGTTATTGTCTTTGATAAATATCAGACACAGGTTGCTTGCAGTAAATTAGAAAAATTATCCAGATTGTTACCTCCGCCAAGAAGGTTATGATTTTGCTGGTTCTATGTTTGTTTGTTTGTTTGTTTGTTTGTTAGCAAGATCACGAAAAACTACAGGAAGGATTTTGCTGAAAGTTTCAGGAAATGTTGGTAATGGCCCAATTTAAAAATGATTAGATTTTGGTGGTGATCTGTACATTTGTCTGGATGCAAAAATCCCAAAATTTCCAAAAATCCTATTAGTTAACATTGGGCTTAGTTTAAAAAAAAATCATATCTCTGCCATTTTTTAAAGTATTTGCTTCCAGTTTCACAGGATAATATGGGGTCCATGTCTCTATCATCAGGGTGGATTTCATCTGGATCTGATCCAGATTGATGTCACAAAAAAACACTGAACTTTATAACGGGAAATCCTATTAATGACATTCAATAATTCATATAAAATCAAAATATTAAATGATGTCCCCAAAACTTGTTGTGTTCATACAGGATAACAACCTCCATGTATGTGCTGAGTTTGGTCTGGATCTGGTGCTCTCTCTGAGTGCTTTTTTAGTTATAAATGAAACATTGTGATGCTCTGACTCTCCCAAAGTAAACTCCAATTTCAATGGATTATGATCAGTTTGTAGAGATTTAAAGGGTATAAGAGCATAGAAACAGTTGAAATATCCCTGCAGTCAGTGGTGAGTCATTATGTTGATAACGTTTTGAAGTAAAAAGTCGACTGATTCAATCCAGCTCTAAATAAAATATCAAATATTCTCCTTTCATGCTTCCTAATGGTCCCTGACATGTTGTACATTTTTGTACATTTCTTTCTGGGTCTTTCCAAAAATAAAAGTGATATAAAAAGAGTCCTTCTGGAGGACACGCCCTGCAAACACAAGAGCCTTTTTGATCTTTCTATGAAATATAAAACAGAGGGAAATGAGAGGAACGTTACGGCAGATTTCATCACCATCAGCTCAGAAACACACCAACAAGACAGAGCTGCTGAAACATTTATACCAGACACACCAACCGTCAACACACGCTCTGCTGAAATATTTATCTCTTTAGATTTAATCTACAGCCAACTGCGCTCCTTCACTGCTTTACATCCTCATGTACCAGGAATCTGAGCAAAAACTCGGCTCAATCTGAACAACCAGTGTCAGAGAGGCGACGTCAGCACACCATATGTGGTAATGTTTGCAGCGCCACACAGTGCTGATATTGTACAAACTAAAATTCAGGACATTTTTTTTAGTTTTCTGCTTTAACCTCTGGCTGTTTTGACTCTCCAGGTCAAATTTTGGCCATGCAAATTCTGGGGTGGGCCTGGCTTTATATGCCAAACCTCATAAATGATTTAAATCTCAAGTTAAACTTAAACCATTAAACAGCTGTTGGTGATTTATTTTATCTTTTTCCTGCAGGACTCATTGGCTCTGTTCTCTTCTGTGTGCTTAAAACACACAGGACACAGGACAGGACGACCACCTGTGAGCATAATTATAGGAGACACTCATTTGTGTGAATATAAATCTTTTAATTGTAGCTCTGTGTTGCTTAAAACTACAGTTGTGTTCATGTTTTTCTTGTTTCTGGGAGTATTATGAGAGATTGAGCGCATGGGAATAGCGCACTGAGGACGATGTCTCAGCTCTCTGTCCTGTCATAAACGTTAGACAGACTTTACACAGTAGAGGTTTGCTGCTGTGAGTCCATGTGAGGAAAGCAAGCTCAGTGAAGAGTGTGTTTGGATCTCCTCAAAACAGCCGAATCACCTTTGACCTCCAGCATCTTCAAGTCACAACAGACATATTTGAGATGCAGAGAACTCGACAAGGGTCAATGCTTAAAATCAAATCAGCTGACACATTAGGTCCAATGGAAACTTGTGCAATGTTGAAGCGTACGAGAAGTATCACATGAGGTAATGACCTTGACCTCTGACCTTTCAAAGTTGTATTTTATCAGTTCAGGTGTCATGGCGAATGTGGAATAGTTAAAGAAAATGTTCAAAAGCAATCTTGTGTTAACAGAGTCACAAAATGGTTTAGCAATGGCAGTGAACTCAACCAAAGTCCAGATATCACCCACGGTCACCAACTCAGATTTGGATAAAAAAAAATTGGTGCCTGAGTGTTTAACGAACAGGTGCAAAGTTTCAGGTGAAAAGTTGTTTCACTTGTAAATTACCAAACATGTACATAACCACTATATTTATATTTATAATATCTCAAATCTCCACCTGTAAAATATCAACATGCACAAAAGGACTGTAAATATACCATTTACTATAATACTGTATACTTTAATAAATAAAGGAATATCTTATCTAATCTAACCTTAAGGGTTGTTGACCTCTGGTCTTTAAAAAAGGGTGTTGTGCCTGTTTTTGACACTGTTCCTGAGTAGCCACTTTTGGATGCCAATATCTCTGAAAAAACATTCTGGATTTAAAGATTTCTGGCTGAAATTTACTTGCACAGCTAATTTGAGACTAGGCTTTCAGATTGCGTCATCGGAAAAGATCTCTCTGTTTTAGTTTCTGAGTAGTGGGTCACCAAAGTGGCACTGATATTTCTAAAAACTGTTTGAATATGAAGGAGGCGAGAGAACAAGCTGATTTTTTTTTAGCAAATGATATGTAAAAATATGTACAATTATGTAGAAAAAGTTTCATGATCATGGGTAGTTCCCCCCATGGTGAATCTGTCAGACAAAAATGGTCAAAAAGTTTATTTTTTTAAGGAACCATTTCTAAGGTTCCCTAACTTCTAAATTAAGGCCCCGTTTACACGACAATGAAAACTGCTGAAAATATCTCTCTCTGTGTAAACAGGGATCACTGTTTTCAGGGAAACGACATGTGGTGCATGCGCAGTGCTCTTTCAGATAGCGACAGCAAGAACAGCTTTGGCCATCTACCGAGCAACATGTGTGCTGCTACCTGCTGTCCAGACAAGAAACTCCTGCATCTTCATGCGTCCACTCGCCGTTGATGTTTGTTAAAAGTTTGTCTTCACCAGAATGCGTACGCATGTTGTAACACCGCTGTTTTCACTACAAACCTGCATAACCAACCACTGGTCTGGCATGCACACTACAGCGTTTTCAGATGTTCTCGCGTCTCTGAGTGAACGTGGAGTGTTTTTGAAAATGCACAGTAAAAGCTTTCTGTTTCTGGTGACAGTATTGTAGTGTAATCGAGGCCTAAGAACTTTGCAGGTTCTCTCCTGTAGACCGTCTTGTCCTCAAATTGAATGAATCCAGCATCCTGGAAAAAACATCGCCACTTTGGAGACCGTAACCCAAACTGGAAGAAAGAGGCCATTTCTGGCAACAGCATCTGAAACCCTTTGCCCAAATTACCCAGGAAAGCAGAAATCTCTGTTTGTTTCAGAGATATTGGCATCCAAAAGTGGCTACTCAGGAATGAGTGTCAAAAACAGGCACAACATCCAGAGTTCAGAAACCCTCCAGACTTTTCATATGTTCATTAAACATGTAGAGGCTCCAGCGCCATTTTTCTTAGCTTAAAATGAGTCGGTCACAATGGGACCTTTTGAGTTCATATGGGTAGAGATAAGGTTTAGGGATTCTGACCTTTGAACTCATACATTTTTGGGTCATAACACATATTTGTGCCAAGTTTGATAGAAATCTCTTCAAGCAATCTGGAGATGTTGTGGCCTTTGACCTACAGCTCGCAAACACTAATCAATGTATTCCTGAATCAAGGGTGGTCCACAAAGACATATCTGACATCGTTAGCTTAGTTATTACTGAAAATGTGAAAAACTTCCCAATGTCCCAATGTGAGCAAAGTCTTTCTGTTTGACCGTTGTGTCAACTCAACATGTACATTTAACCAAAATCTGTCTGGAACGTTTAGAGTCAGCATCAATACCTGTGAAACTGCCTTATCTTGCAGTGTAACAGTTCTTTAAAAAAACTCTTGGATCCACATCTGTTTTTAGATCACAGCCAAAATGGAAAAACTCCTTTCTTGTCCTATGACCAACATTCACTGAAAATTTCATTGAGATAAAGAGAGACAAACAGCAGTCAAATCAAACAACGTCTGCCTTATGACGAACACTATCGGAAAATTTCCTCAAAGTCTAATGAAAACGTTTCGAAGGATTAGGAAAAATGTGAAATTTTTACAAATCCTTGAACAAAAAATCCCTGGATAGCCATCCGTACTCTGACCACCAAATGTGAATCAGTTCTGTCTTTTGCCATGAACAACGCTCCCTGAAAATTTCTTCAAAGTCTGTCGAAAAGTTTTTTAAAGATTAGCAAAAATGTGAAAGCAAATCCTTCCCAAACTTCCTGGATCTGTGTCTTCGTTTGGATCAACACCTCTTCTTCCTTTGGCCACGTCCGACATTCTCTGAAAGTTTTATCTAATTCTGTTTGAACTTTTTCATTTATCTCACTCATGAACAAACAAATAGACAAAACCACCTGAGCAGAGCTGAATATGTAGAGCTCTGAAAAGTCCACTGACTGTTGGGTTCACAGAGAACCTCCATGGAGCAGTCGTTTTACATCTTCTATTAAAGGAGAAAGCTGCTGTATGATTAATTCAACATTTCCATGATATATGATGAGTTATTTTTAATATTTCCGCTCCATGATTTGTCTCTGTCTTGTTTTTTCTTTATTAACTCCCCAGAGAAGAAGGAGCTGAACAATGAGAGACCTTCCTCCCTATCCTCGGAGCTCACAGTAACATCTCCGTGATATTTTTTGGCTTAAAACAGGACGAAGTCCAAAATGGTCCTTTGGGGGAGGAAGCAGGTCTTGTTCCTCCAGCAAACAAGCCCCAGTGGGGCCACCGCAGTGTCGCCCACAGCAGCGTCCTAATGATGGGCCGGCTGTGTGTCAGGGTTTACAGCGGAGGGAAAAGCCTTAAGGACCGACAGTGGAAACCAAACAGCGTGTAACTCTGCAAGAGCAACACAAATTAGAGTAAAACAGTCAACTGCCCCAAAATAACCTGACAAATCTTCATCTTTAGACCTGTCAAACTCCTACCTGGGGTCACCACGCCAGCATCTGGAGGCCCCTCACTGTCACACCTCTCAAACACGTGTCCAAACATCTTATTAGTCTCATTAATGTGGGCTGAAGATCCAGACATTCACTTCACCGTGTTTGCTGCAAAGCTAAAAACACGAGGTGTGGAGATGCCTCAGCAAAGTCAGACCGAGCAGACGAGCGTCCGACCTTCAGACGACAGCAAACACTTCACAGATTACAGGAGGCCGCAGGAGAAGCTGCAACGTGAATGTGATTAAAGCCGTGAGCGGGAGCGCTCTCTGCAGAAGACGCAGCCCTTCATGATCTGATGCAGAGGTCTGAATTATCCTGCTCAGCGAGGGGTTGATTTAAGATGGCTGTCAGACAGAGAGTGAGTTTAAGACGTTCTGCAGAGCTCACAAAGTGACAAAAACACAAGATTAGAACTTTTACATGTTGATTTAATAGTTTCAGTCAGTGTTGCCAGGTTTTCAACTGAAATAAGCAACTGCAACTGGGTCAATAAAAACAGGCCAAAAACAAACAACCACCAGCTATTTCTTTTCTAATGTGATATACTATTTTTTTAAAGAGAAGTCTGCATAAGGCATGTTTTTATTTTCATCTACATGACATTTCAGTTTCACTGTGACATTTTTTCTTATTTGTCTCTTAATTTACTTCTTCAACATCCTTTTGTGTGGAGGTCGACATCCTTTTCTTTATACAGAAGTGAAGGGAGGGGCTACTGTTATTTATAACTCTGTTATCTCTAAACAGTCTGTCTAAACTTGATTTTTGTAACCAAACAGACGTAGGCTTTTATCTCAGTTTTATGTTGATCCTCCACAGGAGTGTCATCAACTGGCAACCTGGAGACCATATCAGGCCCCCCAAAGCTTTCCACCTAGCCCCCTAAGTATTATCAAATCAGAATTTGTGTAATTTGTTCTTGTTGTAAATTACAACAAAAAACTATTAAAATAGTCCCAGAACAACTTTAACAAGACTCTGTTTTGTAGAAGTTCACTTGCCAACTATGTGATAGGGACTGATCTCGTTTTTAAAAGGCAAAGAAAAAGTAGATACAAGTTAAGAATGCAAAATATTTAACTAATAATATGTTATTTAGAACAGAATTTATAATTGTTGTTGTTTTTTTTCTTCTTTTCATTATGATTTATTTTGAAGCTGGCCCTGAAGTGAATGTAGTTGACAACCCCTGCTCTGCAGCTTTATTATGGTGAAAACAGTAACAGCTACATTAGAATCAATTTAATTCTGGCTATAAGGATTTCTTTTCTGAGGAAACATCATTTCTGTCCCTCTTTTTACTCTAAGATTTACATTTGTGTTTAGAGAGTGACGAAGTATTTTGTGTAACTTCTGAATTGAGTTTGGGTTTGAGGGCACAACAAGCACAAAAAACACAACCTACAACTGCCAAAGTGGCTTATAATAAGCAGACCTGGCAACTCTGGTTTCAGCTGTAGGCCAGTAGAGAACAATGACATGACACACGTGAGGACAGGGTCACGTGTCAATAATTGTCTACAAACTGTTGAAGTTTTGGTTTAATCAAATTAAACAGTCATTTACTTGTGCTGGGACATTTATTTACAGTTGATTTAATGTATTTGTCAAATATCAGATCTATCCTTTGAATATTTCTATCTTATGCAGGCACTTCTGTAGCTGCGAGGTGTTTCCATTGAAGCAAAACAAGAGGGACGACAAAGCTTGACGGACTGTGGATGATGATGAAGGGCAGTCACTTTAAAAGGGTAAAGTCTGAGTGGTGTTACAACTTTCAAGGTCTGAATCTGTCAAAAATGATCAGTGTGCTCCATAAAGCATTAAAAATTGTAAAACTGTTGTACAAATCTGGAAAAGTTCATGTAACATTTGCTTTGGTGTTTTAATTTTTACTTAACCTGGGTTTCTTGGACCAAAGCCTCTCAAATGATGCGTATGATGGCTACTAGCCACTAGCTGGGGCTGTAGCAGCAGCACTCATTCCTGCCATCCGGCCTGTAGTTGCACTGTAACCCTGAAATACACAACCGCCTTTGAGTAATAATCTAAACCAAAGAGACTCAGAAGTTTTCTGTGCCATAAAACTAAAACAAAGAGATGCTTTTAGGCTTAGTCAGGTGTTAAAAGAACTTGAGGCTGGCATTGCTAGCATTGCTACATTTACCTTTATCCTCTGCTTATGAATGTTTTAGCTAGCTTTCACACTGCTGTTGTATTCAGACAAATTTAACCCACAATCCCCCTGTTTGTCCCTGTTTGGTTTGGATGGCTTTGAGGTCTTGTAGAGTTTGTTTGGCCCAGGCCAAGCTCTCCTGGTCCTGTGTTAGTTTCAGGCCCTTTAAATGTCAGTCACTATTTCTATTTGTCAAACATCAAACTGCTTATTTTAACTGATGTCAGGGGCTATTTTTCTGAGTTAGTGTCTGAGTTAGAGTCCTGGCCTTGTCTAGGCCCTACCCCGGCTCCTCCATGTGGACATAGCCTGTGCTAAAGAGACACAGCCGTGGGCAAAGTCAACTTGAGGTCAAACTTTAACTGTCACAGGTTGAACTGATGCACCATATTCATGCGTCATTAGCAGATCTACAGACATATTTTTTATTGCTATTATCGTCCCAAAGCATATGTCAAGAACAAACTGTTCCCTTGGCTCCTCCCAGTGGCTGGTAATTGGTTAAAACTGAGGTGCCTGCATATCAGAAAATTATGCTAATGTGTTAATAATGTCTACTCTCGTCCATGTGACTGGCTCCTCCCATTGTCTGTTTCCAAGCTAAAGGGCAACTTTGTGCACCTCACCAAGCAGAGAAGTGTAGTCTTTGTACCACAGTGGAGACACAAAGACCTGGGGTTTACAGTTTGTCAGTGACGTTCGCGAACGAGTCGAGTCTTTTGAACAGCTCTTTTAAGTGAATGATTAGAGCCAATTTGCAACTGTGAATTAGCTGTTAGTTTGCGAGTCATTCTTCTTTAAGAATGACTCGCAAACAAACGGCTCACTCACAACTGCAAATCAGTTCTTATTGTTCACTTAAAACAGCTGTTCAAAAGACTCGACTCGTTCGCGAACGTCATATCCCGAGCAAATACGATGATAGTAGAAGATAGTGTAACATAACGCAGAAAAAAAAAAAAAACACAACAAGCACACAGGGCCACTTAGAGTTGCTGAAGTGTTTATCTGATGACTGTAGGCAGAGACAGGCTAATGCTTCCCATTGACTCCCAGCGTTTGAGCTAAGTTAATTAGCGGTGGGCGAGCTCTGCCCGTCTCTTCCTTGTTACTGTACGCAGTCAAAAGAATGGAGTCTATCTGCTTGTCATGAGCTCAGGAGTAAGTCTAGACAGGAAAACAAAAAAACTGTCTTTTTTTCTGCTGCTGCTCAGTGTTAATTTTGCTGACTAATTGTTTTCGTCATAGTTTTCATCAACAACCTTTTTTTCCCTGACAAAAACTAGACAGTAACTAATAAAAACAAGTGCACATGGACAAAAACTAAAGCTAAGTTAACTGAGATTTTCAGCAACAAATAAAAACTAGACTAAAATGTGAAGTTTCATCAACTAAAACTAGACTAAAATTAAAACAATCTAGATGACTAAATTAGGACAAAAACTAAAGGATATTTTCAGCCAAGACTTAAACTAAATTAAAAAGTGCTGACAGAATGAACACTGCTGCTGGCATCTCCTCTGCCTCTGCACTGGGCCTCCTGATCATGTGACCACAGCCCACATCTGGCAGGTGCCAGCAGGTAGATCTCCGGCCATATGATTAGAGATCAGTCCGATCAGCGCTGATGTCAAACTCGATCAGATCAGATAGCTGGAGGTTTCAGCTGTCAGTAGAAAATGTCCTGCGATGACAAACTGATGATCAAACTAACCCAGCAGGTATACCTCCCTCATTTGAGTCTAAAAATGTTCGCTGTGTTCATTCTGTGCTCCATTTTAATCCTCTGGTTCATTTCATGATCTTTCCAAATGTCCTTGACTGTTCTGACATCTGTAATCCCTAAAAGTGCTGCTGCAACAACTGCTCAGCTCATGAAGAGAGCTGCTGGAGAACCGAACAGGGTTTAACTCCAACAGTTTTTGGACATTTTATCCCCCGAGAGGACTTAAACCCAGAAAACAGAGGAAGAAGGCCACTTCGGCTGAAACACTCCCAATAACCAGCCACAGGGAGGAGCCAAGGGCCAGTTTGTTCTTGACATATGCTTGGGGATGATAATAACTATAATAATAAAAATAATGACATATAAATACATATAAAATAACAACAATAAAAACATTTTGGTCCTGTCTACTTATTATTAGTTATTTGTTAATGCTTTATTGGTGGGACAAGTCGAGATTTACAAAAATATACAAATAAAATCAAATTTAAAATTAAAAGAACAGAGAGAAGAAAACGTACACAAACAATATAAATGACAATGAATTAAACGGTCAGTAAAGTAAGAAAGGTGATTAACTGTAGTTATACACACACACATTAGATATTGTCTTCACACATCTGGAGAAGTAATTTAGAAATTTCAGGTTAATTGATAAAATACTAAAATAACTTGAAAAGTGCCTTTGTAACAGGATACTTTGATAATGGAAGAGGAGGACTTATTATTACTGCTGTTACTTATATTACTTTAATATTTGAGTTTCTAACTTGTCTCCATGTCTCAGTTTGACTCTTTCATATTTGTCCTCACAGGTGAGCTTCTGATCAAACTATTCAGGACTTTAATTTCTTCAGAAGTCTGATTTGTTTTCTCTTTAATCTCAGAACTCTGACTTTCTCACAGACCACTGAAATATAATGAAACTCAGACAGAAGCTTTGGGAGGCAGAGATGAGGCCATTTAACTCTGATTGAATTACCCTGACTGGGGCACATATGGTTAACGGACAATGATTGACAGAAATTACAGATTATTGCTGAAGACTGCTGATCGGCTCCAAGATTACTGGTCAGTGAGCTTCATTAGGAGATGAACTGGTTAAGGAGGAGCGCCATGAGACTAACTAATGCAGATAACAGGAGGAATGTTCAGTTCAACACTGAGTGAGGGTCTAATTTTAGTTCTGTTAACGTTAGAATAATCAGGTTCATTTTTCTTAAAGATGAAGTCCTGATGGGTTAACAAGTGATGGTCTGATCTGCTGGAGCTGATGGGCTCACACAGATCGATCCTACATATCCAGGAGAGAAATGACCATATGATCCATAAACTAACTGTCAAAATATTCAGAAGCTGCTTCATGATAGCAGATGTGAAGGACACACATTTAATTTTATAATGTCATAGATTATACATTATTCTTAGTCCAAGGTAAAATCAAGGACATTCAAGCACTTTCAAGTGCTTTTATAAAAATTCAAGCACCCTAAGTCATATGAATCTGAACAATGATGATGATTATATTACCACCTGATCAATCTGTTAACCAATATGTTTATGTTTATCACCAAATCGTACCAAGACACTTTACAGAAGTGAAGATTAATGCCTGCTCTTCATTTTATAGATAGATTCGATTAGATTAGATAAAATAGAACTTTATTAATCCCTTGGGAAGACTCCCTCAGGGAAATTAACCCTATAACGCCTGTTGTATCATATTTTATACATACTTTTATGGTACCTCTATCTAATCAATATGATCAACAACTAACTAAAAAAACATTTGAATACAGTCAAATAAATGATAAAAATGTCCTCAAGCGAATTACCAGTTGACAAAAACACCTATCAAATATATCTGTTAAATTTTAAGGAAATTTTGATTTTTTGGATTTCAGTAGAAAGTGAAATCAATATTTTCAGCCCCAAACATTAGAATTTTCCTGCTATAATTTATGTTCTCTGGCATTAAAGGGTTAAGATTCCAGCAGCATAGCAAGCACACAGGTATCAGAAAAGAAAAAATAAAACAATTTGCAAAGCTAAATATAATTTAGTAGAAATAGAAATAAGGATACTGGCTATGCTCCTTCCAGAGAGAGAGAGAGAGTTTTTCTTGTTTCATATGTCCTGCTCTAACTCCTCTATGTTTTATCGATCATATCTGCATGTATGTGAAAATCTCTTTCATTAGATATAATGTCACCATCCTGTCTTTGATTTCTGTGGTTTCTGTTAAAAAATGAAAACACAGTAATATTTTGTGTTCAGCTGGAGTCAGTATTTTCTGCTTCTCTCTCTCAAATAAGTGTTTAGTGTTCCAGATCCTTCTGCTGCTGTTTGATGGAGCTCTGACCTCTGACCTCCACAGCTCGCCCACAGCTTCAAAAGTCAAGTGAGAGTCAAGTGTGGTGGACCGACTCTTAAACACGACCTCCTCTCCTCTGCTGCATAATGGATCCTCCAAAAGCCTGTTTGATAATATCTGTATGAATACATCTATGAGCAGAGAGCACATTCAAACTCAAACTTTATTGATCTGAACACAGTGCTCTTCCTTTTGTTGGTTCTTGTTCACATTTTGGCATTTCAATAGTGTGTGTGTGTGTGTGTGTGTGTGTCTGTGTGAGTGTGTGTGGGGGTGTGGGTGTGAGTGTGTGTGGGGGTGAGTGTGTGTGTGTGTGTCTGTGTGAGTGTGTGTGGGGGTGTGGGTGTGAGTGTGTGTGGGGGTGAGTGTGTGTGTGCAGCCACATTAGCCATTCTTTTTGACACTTTGGCTGTAATGGAGCTGCTCTGCCTCTCCAGCCTCGCTCTGTCTCTGCAGCTTCACACATCTGTCCTAACATCTTTTCTTCAGTCCACATCCATTAGAGGGCATCAGCTGAGAATTTGGCATCTTCTCTAAAGAGCAGCCTCGCACCAACACAAACAAACACCCCTCAAAGCGCTGGCTTTCCCTCCATAGTGTCGTCTCTGAGCGCTAATTTAAATACAGTCTATAGGCTCCATCACAGGCCGGCCTTTGAAATCCAAACAGAGGATCTACACATGCTCTTCTGCAATCTGTCCCAGAGCTGGTGCAACACTTCACAGGTGGACCAACAAACAGCACAAGAGCTCTGAAGCTGGAGGCTGGGTTAACATGTGGCTGTTAGAAAGCTATGGAGAGACGTGATCGGTCATACCAACCAGAGTTCAGCTCTACTAGTACTCAGATTTGGAGTGCATGTATTTAATTTTGGTCACCTAGTGTGAGAGTAGACTTTACTAGTACAGCAAAAAGTGCCACTAATGTCACTAGTAAACTTACAAATGTACACTAGTACTACTAGTAAGCCTTATAGTAAGGCCATGCTTGGACTACTGCCCCCCTACATTTGTATGTTGATCACTCGGAGAAGTGTTGATTCTTATGGTTTGCGCTCAAACGATCACTTGTTGCTTTCACTTCCATTCGCCCGCACAGAACTGGGAAAAAGGGCTTTTGCCTACTCTGCTCCTTCTGCATGGAACACGTTGCAAAATGACTGGAAATTAACTGAGCTTATTTCTTTAAATGCATTTAAATCCAGACTGACAGCACTCGAGACAGCCTCCTCAAATTGTAATTGTTTTTTGTAATATTAATTGTTGATTGTGAATTGTAATTTTTACTGTGTAACTTTGCTGCCTCTTGGCCAGGACTCCCTTGAAAAAGAGGTTTTTAATCTCAATGGGACCTTCCTGGTTAATTAAAGGTTTAATAATAATATACTAGTAAAGGGAGCGAACAAGCAAATTCAGGCTTCCCATTGGCTTTCCAAAATATTACAACCAACCAGGGTGCTGGATTTGGTTATTATCTCTCCTATTTCATTTGCATTAGGTACTACTAGTACTACTAGCAGACTAAAAACAGTCTGCTAGAAATTCTAGTGAGATATTTTGAGTATACTAGTAGTAGTATTAGTAAACAAAAATGTTGTTTTACTAGTAAAGGTTTTTGTCACACTAGTGTGTGAGTACTAGTGAAGCAAAATCACCTACTAGAAGTCAATTTTGTGTTACTATAACAACTAGTATAGCTTTGAGTTTTTACTAGTAACATTTTTAAGTCTACTAGTAGTACTAGTAACACAAAATTGTCTACTGGAAGATGATTTTGATTTACTAGTAAGGTCTAATCGTACACTAGTGTGCCAAAAGCCTTTACCAGTAAAACAAAATTTTTGTTTACTAAGTACTGCTAGTAATCTCAAAATATCTCACTACTAGTAGCACAAGTAGACCTGATGTAAATGAAGTAGGAGGGGTTTTAATCAAATCCAGCACCCTGATTGGTTGTAATATTTCCAAAAGTCAATATGAAGCCTGAATTTGCTTTTCTGCGCCCCCTTATTAGCATAAATAGCTTACTAGTGAACATTTATAAGTCTACTAGTTGACCAAAATTGAGTACACGAACTCTAAATCTGAGTACTAGTAAAGCTGGACAATGGTTGACATCACTGATATTCATTTTATGCTCAAACATCTTTCCAAAGTAATCTTCTCCATGTGGCCAGCTGAGGCATTTTTGGGACGTCCCTCTGTCCGTATGTCCATCAAGATCTTGTACCTCAAAAAGCCCTCCTGTGGTCTTCTCTAAACTCATAAGGCTGGTCACTGGTAAAAGTCCGACTTTTACCAGACTTAATAAAGCTTCATGTTTCAGTCAAGGAAGGGAGAGAGTTATAACTGACCCCAGTCTCCCCTACTGCATAAAACTAAGACTATAATGCTGAAAGACTATAATGCAAAAAAAGTGCCAATATGTAGCCCATGCTGACTGCAGGAGGAGAAACTCTTTATTAGAACTGAAATAATCTGCTCAGCTGTAGATTTACAGGCAGGAGCATTTTTTACACAGCTGCCCACAAAAACACCAATTATTGATCATTTCACTCTGCCAACACTCTCCCAATATGAGCCATCTGCTCAGAGAGACATCAGCCAAGAAATAGTCCGTAAAAATCAAGACAGCGAGGCAGGAAGTAGATAATAAAAATAAAATATACAACCACTTGGAGCTAAGAAGGTCAGTAAAACATAAAGACTAAACTCTGGAGGCTGACGCTGCCAAATGTTTAAAGATAGATCACTTGTTCCTCCAAAATAACAGTGTGCTAATCCTGCTAACTGGGTCAGAGATGAAGCTAATTTTTACTCTGTAATACTGAATTCTGAGGGGGACAGTGGGTCCTCGTCTTCATGGAGATTAGAGCAGAGCTGCACCTTCTTGTAGCATGTAGCAGCTTTAGCTTCAGGACATCAGGACTTGTGTGTAGCATAAGCAGGTCATTAAGATTTTGAGTGATAAAATAAAGAAATTCAGGCCAATGAGACAGTGAAGAAATAAACAAATTCAGGCCACAGCAGATGATATCCAGTAAAGACTGAAGGCTAGAGTGCTATGCTAATGTTAGCACACCCTGCTACATTAGCTTGTGCTGTGATGCCCCTCGTATTTAGCCAAGTCTGTTTTTGCTTTGCTTCCCCTGTTTCTTTGTGTTGGTCCAGAAGCCTCTTACACTCATGTAGAACTGAACTCTGGGTGTCCTGGTCTTGGTCTTGGTCTTGGTTCTGGTCAGAGGTCAGATCGTTTAAGAGAGTGTGCCAAACTCTGTTATGTTTTAGTTGAGGTACTTACTAAATCAGACAGGTCTGTATGTAGAAGTTCACAGATCAATGTACAAAGTCCTTTCATATATGAGGTTAAAAAACAAACTGTTAATAATGTCCGGCCTGATATGATTAAAACAAAACGTGTACTTGTTGGAACAGATGACACTGTGTACATAACACCATTGCCAAACCCTTATGAAAAGGACTAGAACTTGATCGATAAAGTCAAGCCAAATGTTTCTCTGTTCATGTTTGTAACGTACTGTACATAAAGATAATGCAATAGAGCACACATACTGTAACTTTTAAAATCCAGCTCTGTATGACACAACGACTTGACCTTATTCTGTACCTGAATCAAGATATACTAAGTATTAGTACTTTGTGGCAGAAAGAAGTAAAAGTATACCAAAGTACAAGTATAATATTAGTGTTAAAGTTTAAGTGTGAGTCTCAGTATTAATGTACTTAGTCTTAGGTCGTGTTCAAACCAAAAGGTCCGTTGTCTGATTCGAACCAAAGCGAGGATGATACATTGTTGCAATTTCTCAATTGTTCGCGTTCACAAAGGCCAAACTCAAACAGTCCAAAAACTGTCACGTGGCAGCAAATGCCGTTCGGTGGTTGCTTATACAGTTCAGGCGGGTTGACAGCGAATCCCTCGCAATTTTTACTGTACATCATGGAGTATCGTCTGCTCATATTCATGTTGCTGCTGATCTGGACTGCATATCAGCTGACTTTAACAGACCACACATATGAACGGCTGGTGAGACTGCGACAATTAAATAATGTATTAATACACGCACGTCGCAGAGGACGCTCTGCAATCGGACGGTCATATCACAGAAGACGACAGGCAATAATGAGAGCCTAAAACGATGTTTTTTCTTTTGCCATACAAGCGCGACCAGTGAGGTAAGTGGACAATAAAAAGTTCACAGTCACATACAAAAAAATCACAAAGTTGGCTCATCATAAAAGCAGCTCTTGTTTACTGAATCCATGCATCTCCCTGAATGAATGAATAGGCCAACCCCTATACTCTCAGCTACAAACACAAAAAATGTATGAAGCTGCTCTCCTTTTATCAAGAATAAATATTAGCCCATGCATATTATTAATAACAACATAGAGACGATAAATGAAGACCATGTTAAATAATATTTTGCTGTAAAGCTAAATGTTTAACCAGATGCTGAGTATTAACATTTTATTGTTTTTAATATTTCATCTATCCTTTTTAATATTTCACCTAAAAACTGTGGGATATGACATGTAAAACGGCGTGCTTCCTGTGATTGGTGCGGATGGGGTTCACACCAGAAGTAAACCACTCTAGAGTTCACTTGATAGTGGTCCGAGACCACCCCTACCAGGCGGACCCGAGAGCGGTTGACTGGTCCGCATCAGAGTTCGAGGCCAGCGTTCACACCGACCCAAACAAACTGCACCAAGGAGGTAAACGCTCCAGGGTTCGATTCAACTGGACTAAACGAGGGCGGTGTGAACGCAACCTTAGACTTTTCCTTTATACTTTTCAGTATAAGCCAAGTATACTTCACTATACTATTCTTAAGTATATAAAATATAGTATATAAAAAATAAACTTCAAGTACACTGCCTCAGTTTTAGTATAAAATAAGTATACTCATAGTACACTTGAATAAACAACTTTGGACTACAACAGCTTACTAAACAACAAATTGCTCACAGAATGTCTCGCAGCTTGACATCCATCTTGTCCATCTGTATAACCTGATGCATATTTTCATCTCCAAAACCTCTAAATACTTATGGAATAAACTCACTGAACTAAACTGGGCATTTCTTCTCTCATGCGCTGAATCTCAAACCCAAATTTTTAAGTAAATAACTTCCAGCTCCATTGAGCTTTAACACACGCTCTTTTATTTTGATTTCTAAATTCTTCACAGTTTTGTTTTCATTTTCTTTTCAAAAAGAAAAAGATAGCCATCATAAATGACATTATCTGGCTGTGATAAAGTCGTGCTTTTGTTTATGTGTTATCAATGTACAGAGATTACAGGAAGTGATCTGTCAGAGCACCATAATTCAGAATAAACAGCCCATATGCTGTTTCTGGACTCGCTTGTGCTCTTTTTAATATAAAGCATTGGCAGCAACAGAACCAGTTTGGGCCGCTGCAGGTTGATCGTCCTGCTCCCCAAAGTGGAAGCCTTCATCTGTTCAGCAGAACGTTCTAGCACAGCACAGTCATGTGACTTCAGCAGAGCAGACAAAGCACAGCCTTTATCACCAACAACGGCGTCGTGGTAATCAAAGCATCAGTTCTGGTGTATCAATAAAGCCCGATTCAAACTTTCAGCTCAACCACTTAACATTCCTTCAGCTGCATGAGCTAAAGTTTCCCGTCAAACCGGCTGCAGCGAGGAAAACAAAGCACAGAAACAAAGAAGAAGATCCGCAGCTACGTTTACAGCATGAAGAAGGAAAGGGTTAGCTCTGTCTGCTGGAAACATAAAATAACAGATGATTCTCTGTTATATGATATATCATATCCTCTGTATAATGGAGATTTTACCATTTAAAGACACATGATCAGAGATAGTCAGAGGCAGCAAACATGATGACCTATGAGAAAAATGTGTGAAGTCATACAAAAATAAATTAAAGCTTTTCCTGAGACTAGAATTGTCCATGACTTTGACCTTTGACCTATGACCTGCAAAATGTAGCTGATTAATGCTTGTGTACCATCTGCAGTTCAAAGAGCAGCAACCCTGACTTTCAAAAGAGTGTAACAGTGGATATTTGTGCAAATTTGAAATAAAATACTCATCAGCAGTGCTCTGATTTCTCTTCACAAGCATAAAAATGATAATAGTTATGACCTTTGACCTCCACAACCTCAAATTCAGATCCATTTGTCTTACAGACATTTGTGTTTCAGTTTGAAGAAAATCTGATGTCCCAAAATCTTTGTTCAAGAGTCTGAGTCCTCTGCAAAGTTTGAAGAAATAACTTCATGCACTCTTTAGAGTAGGATGACCACAGAACTCTCTGACCTTGACCTTTGACCTCCACAATCATGTATATCATGGTATAAACATTGACAGCTGCCTGAAGAAGCCTCTGAGTGTTTCTCCTCCACACCGTCTGAGATCAATGCTCCTGAGCTCAGGAGAACTCGGCTCTCATGTTCCTGTGCACACGGATTGCTGCTGACAGCTCGCACACGCTCAGAGGAGATCACACCGCACACGCTCAGAGGAGATCACACCGCACACGCTCAGAGGAAGATGCTGCTGTGCGTGAGCCATAGAGGGACCTTCTTCTTCTTCTTCTTCTTCTGCTGCTGCCAGGTTTTATATCTCAGCCTTTGTTCCTGCCTGACCTTTGATGACCTTTAGCTTGTTTTGTCATCTGGTTTTTCGTCCCACATTGACCCCTCTGCTCACTCCATGGCTCCCTGGTGAATCTGGTGTCCAGTAGAGGAGAGAGTTCTCCCTGTCTTCTAAATCTGCATATTTACCTCCTCAAACAAAGTCCACCTGAGAGATCCCTTTGGCATGATTCTGTTAAAATTATAGAACTTTAAAAAACTGTCATAGTAAGAGTGTCAGACCTCCATCTCTGCTGCTGCCAAAGTCCATGATCATGGTCCCATCAGAGTTCTGTCAGGGCTTCATCGGTCTTGTGATTATGTCCATAATGCAGATATATTGGAGTTCAAATCAGGCCTGTGGCCTCTTTACCACGTGTCCTTCCCCACGATCTCTCTCTGCAGCTGTACTCCTGACAAAGGAGTAAAAGAGCCCAAAAAATGAGAGGAAAAATGATTGGTTACTTGGTTTGTGCTGCACTTTGTCAGGAGGACCAAAGCCTGTCAAATGTTGTGTAATACTGCCTCCCGCCACTAGTTGGGGCTGTAGCTGCTCCTGCCTATTGTTTCATTTTCACCAGGAAAAAAACAAACAAACTGGGCTTCCAGTGATAATAAAATTAAACTCAGAGGAGTTCAGAAGTTTTCTGTGCCACATAACAAACTAGACTAGAAAAAGAGCACAAACACCCGCCAAGGATGCGCTGTTACACCTATAAGCAATAGCTCCATAATAAAGTTCATCATAATATGATTCATGACCCTGAAAACCCACACCTAGCACTCGGAATCATGTTGATATCCTTATTAGTTAGACTGTTATTGAGAAAAACCATTGTTCACTAATGAAGGTTATCTGGATCACCACCAAAATCTAATCATTTTTAAATTGGGCCATCACCAACATCTCCTGAAAATTTCAACAAAATCTGTCCAGTAGTTTTTGTGTAGTCTTGTTAACAAACAAACAAACAAACAGACAAACAAACATATACTGACTGAATGAACTCTGGTTCATTCGTACAGATCTGAAGACATTAATCAGACAAGGGGACCGAAGATGGTATGCTAGCTATGCTAACGTTAGCCACACTGAAGCCACAGATTCACTGCTTTTTGGACCACTTGCCCTGTTTGGACCTTGTTTGGTTTAGATGGAGCTGAACCCACCAAGAACTGGACTCTGGTCCCACTGTAAGCAACCCATGTTTTCAGGTGGACCAGAGTTCAATTCTTAGTCTTTACTCGGCTCTTCAGGTCTGTGTAGCACAGGGATGACAAACCCTGGTTTCTGCTGGGGAAGCTGCCAAGGGGGACAAACTTTTGACACACTGATCGTACTCCAAAGGTAACATTAACCAACAGAACAAATAACATTTACAGTCCTAATATAATTTAAAGTCAAATGTAAAATGGTATGCTCAGATTAATGAATTAAGAGCAGATTTTAAGATGACCAAAGGGATTTTTTTCAATGTCATAATTACAATATTTACAGGTTATTCTAACATCTCTTACTTTACAATAATATATCTGTATTTTACAAAAACATTTGGTTAACTCAAAGATTATTCATGACAATGTGTTTATTTTTTAAGTTTCATTTTAAATTAATAAAGGTATTTTGATGTTTTCATGTCAGATTTTGCTTGTTCTATTATCTGATGGATTAGAACCTTAAATTAATTAATGAACTCCAGTGATTCAGAGGGAGGGCCGCAAAGGTTTCCAAATAACAAATATATAAATAAAATAAAAATATATCACAGACTGTGTGAGGAAGTTTACAGACAGCAGCAGGCTGCAGGACCGATGGATGCATGGGGTAATCAGAAGGCCGCAGGTTCAAGCCCAGCTCCAGCATGTCACATAGCAATGTGTCCTCGAGCAAGGCACAAGTGTGTAAATGAAATGGCGTGAATCTGGTAGCTGATAGCTGAACGGGTAGATGTGACCTGAAGCTGCGATCACTGACATGCTGAATGCTTGCAGAATATGAGACCTGATGCTTTGACCTCATCACAGTGGCTTGGTGGCAAAGATGGTCACGACCTCAACACGACCTCTACAGATCCTGGATCAGCTGTGTGTTGCTGCAACAACAGTTTGATGCCCTGAAGCAGGAGACAAAAGCTGCAGTCACACCTGCAGAGCTTCAAACATGGATTTTGGACATTACACTGTGAAAAGGTTGTTGTCAATTTTACAGTAACTTACTGGCAACAAGATGCTAGTATGGTACTGTAAATGTCTTTACTGTAGCATTTTAATGTATTGCATTATTACTGTATTTTTACAACCTTATATTTTATTCAAGGTATCATTACTGTCTTTCAATTTACAGCAAAACAACTGTATTCATTTAAAGTATCATCATCATTAGGACGATTAAAATAAAGAAATATACTTCAATTTTTATCAAATAAAAAACTTTAACTCAAAAATTTGTTCCACCCAAAAATGTGAAACATCTACTAAAAAGAAATCTTGCTGCTATCGGTCAGTTTTCCTCTTGATCTATTACTCTTTTCAGTAACTTACTGTATAGACAATTTACATTTTATGGTTAAATAGTGTTAATTTTACAAAAATCAGTATGTTTTCCTACAGTCTTTTGCGGTTTACAGTAATTTACTGTATAGATGTTTTTTTTACAGTAGGTAGCTGTAGATAAAATACTGTAGTGTTTAGTTATAGACATTCAGTCACCATGTGGTTCATCACCTGTTTGAGCTGGACAGCTCTTTATTTTGGACCCTGTCTTTAAAAGCCTGTTTCCTGGTCCTTTCTCTTTTGTACTTAATTGATTTATTATTTAAAGAAGGTATTTCGATTGTGTGTTAAAGGAGGCGACTGCTGAGTTTCTTCTGCTCTAACAGCCCATAAAACCTCTGTTACTGAATCTTTTAAGGATCACTCTGACTCTGTATTAGATCTGCTAACAAGCTCTTCTTGAATTAATGATGTTCAAAGAATTAATAAAATATTAGCCATGTTAGCACAATCAGACTCCTCTTCCTCCAAGGCTTCACTTTAAATCTTGGTCTGCCTCTGAAACCCCCTAAATCCTCCACCACCCCTCTACCCCCCCATCTTTACATCCCGCTCTGATGCCAGCTCACAGCGGGCGCCAGCAGCAACATCTGGGCAAACGCACACATGAGCAGCCAATGCATCATGGCAGCTGTAGTTACCGAAGAAGTAGGCCATTAAAGGAAAAGAGAGAAGGATAAAAGCAAAGAAAGAAGGCACTTTCTGACCACTTCACCTCACCTTATTAGCCAATCACATGGCATCAACTCAATACCGCATACAGACATGCAAATGTGCCCCCTTAGCTGAAAAGATACATCTAAAATCAGAAAGAAGGTGATGATCAATCTCCATATCCACTGTCTGAGCACAGGCCTACCTGTTATCGTCCACATCAGAAATGCCAGGATGTTGTTGTGGAGCCCCGCAGACTTTTCCGCTGTCCCACAGCACTCTCTCACTCAGTTAGTGAATCTTTTATGTCGCATTAATTATTACTGCTGTTGATTTTAGTTTGTATTTACTCAGAGAAGATTCTGGTTCAGCTTGAGGCTGCCAAACTGAGCCAGTTTAGAGGCTCATAAAAATGAATAAACAAAAAAGAAAAGTCATTATTTAAAATGAATAAACAAATAAAGAAAGTCATTATTTAAAATGAATAAACAAAAAAGAAAAGTCATTATTTAAAATGAATAAACAAATAAAGAAAAGTCATTATTTAAAATGAATAAACAAATAAAGAAAAGTTATTTTGAAGACTGGCTGATGTTTCAGTGTTCTGAAGACAGCTCCCTGTGAAATATCAGCTCATAAAAGACGGTAAGTGTCATTATCAGGATTAATCTTTGACATCGTCCTGCCTCTTAAGCACCTCTCCATGTGGTTGATTTCTCTCTGAGCTGTAGTTACAGGTTGTTTTCTGATCATAAAACAGTCCGAGATGTTAAAGGGATATTTCCTCAAATATTAGTGCAGTATATTCATGCTGAGGAACTCCTGCAGCTCCAGAGGAGATTTGTTCAGTTCTGTTTCCAATGCAGTGATTATTGCTGCAGTAAATAAGCTCCTCTGAGAACAAAACCCACCACCAGAATAAACCGAAGGCCATCACGGAGGGAAGGCGGGTTCAAAGAGGGCTGTTATAGAGGACCATTCCTTCTACAAACTCCCCTTTCACACAGACTGAACTCAACAACATGGACGCCCACCAGTGAGAGCCAGAAAAGCAGGACGGTGGATTCATGATAAAGACATATAACAATAAAAATGACTTTAGATTTCTTTACTGAATTCAGCACTTTTAGGTTCAAATGTGCAAGAAACGACCTTTTATTAAATATAAAGTGATAAATACTTAAGAGACAAAAATATATAAAGCCTTGTCTCACTCCTGAGTCCATGACAAGCAGGTAGGCACCATTCTTTAGACTGTGGGTGAAGGAGACGGGCAGAGCTCGCCCACCGCTAATTAGCTTAGCTCAAACACTGGGCGTCAATAGGTAGTGTTATCCTGCCTCTGCCTATAGCCTGTGTTATGTTATGTTATCTTCTACTACCATTGTATTATCTTCTTCTACTCCTAAATACAGGGTTTGTTTTGTTGACCTACTTCCACAGTGGCTTGCCCTAGAGATGTGACTTTAGTGAACGAGTCGAGTCTTTTGAACAGCTCTTTTAAGTGAATGATGAGAACTGATTCACAGTTGTGATTGAGATGTTCATTTATGAGCCATTCTTTAATTTGCAGGCAATTTGCATTTAAGAATTCACAACTGCGAATCCGTTCTCATCAGTCACTTAAAAGAACTGTTCAAAAGACTCGACTCATTCACGAACATCACATCTCAAGCAGAAGTAGGTCAACAAAGCAAAGCCTCTATCTACGAGTAGTAGAAGATAATACGATGATGGTAGAAGATAACGTAGCATAAGGGGGTAATAAAAACGAGTCACAACAAGCACACAGGACTGAAGAGTTTATCTAAAGATTGTAGGTAGAGGCAGGCTAACACTTCCCATCAACTCCCAGTGTTTGAGCTAAGCTAATTAGCAGTGGGCAAGCTCTGCTCGTCTCTTCCTTGTTACTGCAGCACAGTCTAAAGAATGGAGTTTATCTGCTTGTCATGGACTCAGGAGTGAGGCAAGACATGGTAACAGAGAAAATGTTGGTGTATCCCTTTAAGGCATCTCCAGATATTTAAAAAGACAGAAATCACTATCACACCAGCCAGAAGGTCAAATGGTTTCTTAGGAGAACAAAGCATAAGATCCTCGCTTAAGAAACTACAGATAATAGAGTTCTTTCTCTGTGGAGCCCACGGTAAAGTGTGAGTGTGAAACCGTCATGGTGGAGCCAGAGAGCCTTTAAATGTGAGTGCTGTGTGTGTAATTATCAGGACTGACTGATAACAGTGATCTGTATCACATCTGCTCTGTCTCCAGTGTCTCCAGTATCAGGGTTATTCTGCTGCTGACCGCCCTGTAACACCAGTATGAGTCTGATCCAGAGGGAATAAGAGGAAAACAAACTCCCGGTGGCCTTTGGCCTTTTCTCACTGCAGCATGATGAGGAGGACGGCACTGGAGACTCTGCTGTGTGACACTTTCTGCAGGCAGACGAGAGCAGGAGCATCAAACTCAGAAATCAGAGTTAACATTGATGGACAATCCTTTGTTTTGATGTCAGATAATCTTAGTCTGCACTTTCTATCTCAGAGAGGCTTATGAGTCCAAGTTTGAGACGAAGACAAGGTTATCAAAAACCAGCAGTAAAATAGTGATGCACTGATTATCAATCAGAGTAACGATCAGGGCTGATGCAGAGGTGATACAGATGTTTCTCAGTTATGCCAACAGGTCAGTCCAAGAGGTCACCTCCAGTCAGCCGCTTTAGCCGTTCACACAAATGACCCCCACAAACAGGATGACGAGTTAACTCATCACACCTCTGCAGCAGAGAGCACAGACCTCTGCCAAGCAGCTTCAGTCCACTTTGGCAAAAATGGTCCTATCTGGCAATGTGAAAGAATCCTTTATAAAATTCCTGGATCTGGATGCTAATCCGGATCAGTCCCAAAATCTAATCATTTCTTCCTTATCCCATTCCACACATTTCCTGAAAATTTCATCCAAATCCGTCCATAACTTTTCAAGTTATCTTGAACACAAACGCACTCAGAGAGCACAGACCTCCACCAACACCTCAACTCAGCAGTGGCTTTTCCACAACCCCTGTAAGAGATAAAAATCTGGATCACCAGATCCAGAACAGAGCCAGGATCCAGACCAAACTCAGCACATACATGGAGGTTGTTATCCTGTATGAACACAACAAGTTTTGGAAACATCACTTAATATTTTGACTTTATATGAATTATTGAATGTTGTCAATGGGATTTCCCATTATAAAGTTCAATGTTAAAGATAGAGACATGGACCCCATATAATCTGTGATACTGGAAAGGAATCCACTGAAAAATGGCAGAGGATTTTTTTTTTAATTCTGCCCAGTGTTAATTTATTTTAATCATTTCTAAGTTGGGCCATTACCTGAAAATTTCAGCAAAATCTGTCCAGCAGTTTTTTTATAATCTTGCTAACAAAAAACAAGTAAATGAACAGATAAACAAGCAAACAAATGAATAACTGAATAACAGCATAACCTCCTTGGAGGAGGTAATAACAGCTACAACCAGGCTGATAACAAACTTAATAATAATGTTTTGATCCCATAGAGCAAGCATACATGGAAATATTAACATTGAACATCACTCAGTGTCTCTGCAGTTAATCATCAACAACATGGACTGATTCAAGAACTGTTTTTTTAAGCTGAGCTCTACTTTTCTGACGGTTTCTCTTGAGACACTTCTGTAGGTGTTACAGTGTAACAGGTTACCAAGCTATCTGGTGTCCTCTATGGTCTACTGTGGACACCACAGCTCAGTTTGATTAGATTTGTCTCTCTTGTTAGCTTAGCCTGCTATCATAATGCAGCGCCTGACTTTGTTGTTATAGCAACACTGGCTGTGATGCAGTGATTTGTCCAACTCGACCTGGACTTCCTGTACATTTCATCTCAGCCACACATCAGATCAACCTACTCACTGACAGAGTGTTGAGTGGGACTTGTAGCCTCGTCAATCATGTCACCAACAGAAATCTTTGTAAAATTAAAATTGTTAAAAATTAAAATAAAATGGTATAAATGGCATAAATGGGCCGTGCAGTGAGAGCTTTAAGATATATTAAATATTTAGACTGAAACTTTTCATTGAAGCTGTAAAGACATTTATTTATGATGTTTTCTGCATCCAGCCTCAAGTGGACACTCCAGGAACTGCAGCTTTTGGTGCTTCAGCTTTATTTTTAGGAGGTGCTTGTTTATTTTACAAGATTAACTGAGTAACACTCACAGTTATTTTTCAATGTCAAAATGAACTTGAAAATGACTCTGTTATATCACTGATCTTTGTGCTTGATATTTTCAACAGTTTATGAAATCTTTCTTTTTTACAGTTTTAATGGCCCTGGCTGGAGTCCCTACAAGCACGACAGGTTTGTAACTTAAAACACTGAAACAGAGGCTAACGGAGCGCTGACAGATATTTAAGACACCAGACTGGACCCAAACCAGATCTGTTTTTCATACCAAGCAGCTGTAACGCTGTAAATATATATTTTATAATGCACAGACAAGTTTTATTTCTGTTTAAAGACACAAATAAGCTTCAAACAGTAAAGAAAACGCCATCATCTGAAATGATAGACTTATAGAAATTACAGGCCAGGCATCTAGACTATTTAAGGCATTTAAAATGTTTTTATTTATCATGAAGTGTTGATCTTTAAAGCCTGTGAAAGATAGTTTAACAAATATTTTAACAAAAGCATTTACAAACTAATATCCTCTTTTTTGATATCCCTATAATTTTATATGAGCTGCCGAAGATCCCTGAATATGACTTTTCTGATTAAAAAACAGAATGCTCTGACTTTTTTTCATAGGTAACAAAAAAGAGAAAGTTAAATTGGAATTGTTCAGAGAGCACAAAGCTCTGCTCAGGCTTTTTGTCCATCCTTTAAAAAAAATTCCATATCACCAGCAAAATCAAACCCCGTCTTCCTTCTTACACTTACAGAAAATTTCTTAAAAATCTTTGGAGAAGTGATTGAGTTGCTCACAGGCAAACAAACCAACAAAGGCCAGCAGAAACAGAACCTCCTGATGTAACAAATGATCGTTTAATGTTTTTCAGTAATGGGCCATATTCCTGACCCTTTTTGACTATTTACTCGTTAAGATGTGTTTTTTCATCAGGTAAGGAGGGATGGCGAAGAATCACTCCCATCTCCTCCCTGCTACCTTCATAGTTTCCGTGGTATGATCTACTTCAGGTGTGTTTAAAGACTGATCATTGAATTTAGAAAAACATAATAGAGACTGAACTTTTTCTGAATTCAACATTCAGACTTGATAAAGAGCTTCAGCCTCTAAAATGTGATGTTTTATCGTGTGAATGAATGTTTGTCTGAACAAACCGCTCAAACTCGCTCTGAGCTTAACGGAGGAGCTGTCTGAGCCTGTTGGAGTGGGGGGGTGTAGACGTTACATACATTCATTTAATCTACACAAACACACACTCCTACACGTGCCAGCTCATTCAGCAGGTTCAGGAGAACTGAGCTGCTGCCTCCTGATATGCCAAAGCACACACTTCTCCTTCTTACAGTATTTGCATGCCCCCCCCCCAAATCTCCAAGTCTTTATCCACGACAGCATGCACGCAGAGAGAAACAAGCCCGCCCCCCTCGGCAGGGAATCTGCTCTCTGCAGGAGCGGGGATGTAAATAGGATCGAATTAGAGAGCGAGCGGGAGGACGAGAGGAAACACCAGAGATGAAGAGAGGAGGAGAGGAGCGGCTGATGGAGGGGAGGAGACGGGGGAGGAGACGGGGAGAGGAGGGGGTCTTACATCAACCCCCCGATGTTTTATGTAGAGCTGCCACTCATTTCATCACCAGGGTTGTGCTTTACTCTTCAACAGTAAGAAGGACACGTCTGTTTGAATGGCCGCTCAGAGACAGTAGGGCCGGGAATCAGGCTGAGTTCTGATGAGAAATCAATAAATGATCAATAACCTGGTGTTTTATTTTGGCCGAGGGCTCAGAGGACACTGAGGACATGTCCACGCCTGGGCTGGAATTTTTCTGGGCGTTGTTAATTTTGCACGATTTGGCCTTTTATGCACTCACACAGTGTTGTGTTTGCATCTGCTGGTGTCATAAAGACTTTCGGACACATCAGGATGTTGATAGATTCCACTAGAGGGCGCACAAAGACCTCGGCTACCTGTTGAGTTACAGTAGGGTGAGCATATTCTGAAAACCCAAAAAGAGGACCCTCAGCAGCATGCACTCAGCATCCTGACAGGTAGGTCGTTGGAATAATGCCAGCGGTCCAGTGCAGCGCTTTATCATACATTTTAGCCCTTTTACTACGATGAATATAAAAGTCAATAAATGTGTCAGATAATGCCCTTCATTAAATTATTTTGCACCTTTTTTAACATAAAAATAAGACATTCTAGCAAGTATTTGTCATTATTAAGTTGCAAATGCTTAAAACAGTGTGTATTACAAGAAAAGAAAAAAAGAGATTTGAATTTTCAACAGGTTTCTCATTATAAACTATACTTAATGAACATGTGCAACACTTTTGAGAAGACAAAACAGAAACTCAATTATATTATTTATTACTATTATTTATATTAACAGATTATTTAACTATTTATGAAATCCATAAAACATAAACTATGATTCAAAAGATGAACAAGGCAAAAATACGTTGGGGAATAAACGGCAAGAAAACACTCCAGAATGATACTAATGTCATTATTTACAATATTTTTACATTATCTACACAGAAAATACCGATAAACCACCGATAAACGACTCACGTTTGTCTCTGAATGCTCTCTCTGTTCTCAGTCAGCTCACTTCCCGTCCCTCCCCCTCAGTCACTCCGTTACCATAATGTACCGTATATCACTGGAAAGCTCATTCTCTCAGCTTTCAGAATTATTGGAATTATTTGGATAGCGTGGATACTCGAGGAGTAACAGTAGTTTGAATCATGCACGTCTTTTTCTGTCACCTCAACAGTTTCATCTGTAGAACAAGCTGAGCAAACCCCGGACATTTTAGGGAATTTTATAAAGTCCCCCCAGACATAATTTTATGACCAAATGGACGACTTGTCCAGGCAAAAGAGACGTATGGTCACCCTAGTTAAAGTTAACTCTAAACAGGGTTACGATTAGAGTATTACAGCCCGATAAAATCTGTTTTTTTTTTCCCATAGTCTGTTTTTTCTGTTTTCATGTTTCTGAGAATTCGTTCTTTAGTATTTTACACAAATTAAACCCCGAGACACTGTATGAAGTACTGAAATATAATCACTCGCTCTTCAGGTGTTCCTCACATGTATCTTTATGGGTCCAGTATGTTGACAAACATTTGCAGAACATTTGACCTCCTGACTCATAATAATTGTTAAACTGATCTGCCCTGTACTTTGGGGTTAGCCGGGCATTTCGTAGCTTCTTCGCCGACTTAGCCCGTGTCCCAGGCGACCGCTTTGACATGTTTGCATTGTTAATGAGGGGAGGGGGGAGTGAGGCATGTCCCTAGCCTTAGTGATCCCCTCGGAGCATTGTCCCCAGAGATATGTTCCTTTTGATTATGAAAAAAAAAAAAAAAAAAAGGCTTTAATGTAAAATACCGGCCATTTCGGTGATATTCCGTTAATACAGCCATAGAAGAACAGAACCATGGACTGAGTCAAGTGAAAATCCCCAACTGACTTGGTCACTATTGAACCAATACACCAAAGTTATTTCCACAAAACCTTCCGACTCCTAAAGCGAGAAAAAAGAATACAGACTTAAGAATCCCACAGATCATGTTTATACTTGTATCTACGTTACCTTAACTCTGGATGATGTGCACATCGAACAGCACCTTTATCTCCAGCTTTAAGGTCCCTGATAAGATCGAAATCTCTGTGACACCACCATACCTGCTGCCTGCTGAACTAAATCACAACACAGATTTAACTTCATCATTTGATACCAATCGGGCGGCATGGTGGCGCAGCAGGTAGTGCACGTGCCTCACAGCAAGAAGGTCCCCGGTTCGATTCCCGGGTCCGGCAGGGCCTTTCTGTGTGAAGCTTGCATGTTCTTCCCGTGCATGCGTGGGTTCTCTCTGGGCACTCCGGCTTCCTCCCACAGACCAAAAAACATGCTCATTAGGTTAATTGGTCACTCTAAATTGCCCTTAGGTATGGGTGTGAGCGTGAATGGTTGTCTGTCTCTATACGTTGCCCTGCAATCGACTGGCGACCGGTTCAGGGTGTACCCCGCCTCTCGCCCAATGACAGCTGGGATAGGCTCCAGCCCCCCGCAACCCCGAAAGGGATAGTCGGTATAGAAAATGAATGAATGAATGAATGAATTTGATACCAATCACTGAGACAGGGGTGCAGCAAGACGCAGAGGGCCCCGGGAAAAGATAACACTAGAGGCTCCCACCACCACAGCGCAATTGTGCCGCAGTTACTCTGCTCACACCTGCATTCTGCAAAAATATCAAATTAAAAAAATGACTAAAAGAAGAGAGATATGAGCATTTTGCTTGATATTTTAGCTGTACAAGGTGGCCACAGGCCACATGTCTCCAACATAATGGCTGTAATAATGGCAGAAATTTAGGAACATCATGACTGAATGTGCACTTTTATAAATCAGAAGTTTTTCTTATATTAAAGAACAAAATGCAGCTTGTCTTGCTTCACATGTGTTTGTATCACAGACTGTCACCATGACAGGAGCAGCTTCAACAGGCTTTGTGGTCAGTATATCAGTATTGGCCCTAATCAGTTTGGAAATACCAGCGTATTGGATATTTGCAAAAATCCATTATTGTGCATCCCCAATAAAAAAAGACTTCTAACTTTGTGCTACATCCAAATGTGTGCATTGTTAAAAACAGTTGGATGACTCCTTGTTAATTTACATTTACACATTTACACTGTAACATACAGAAGCAGGGCATATCTGTTAGCAGAAATAAAATCTGTTTGCACCAAGTTATCTCACACCTTACCTCAACACTCTACAGCGACTTTGACCAGGAAGAAAATTATTACAGCAAAGTGTAGTGTAAGGACACCCGCACTGATGATGATGAAGATGTGGATTTGAGTTAAAATCACTTTATAAATGTTCAGTATTACAAAACCCAAAACCAGTGAAGTTGGCACGTTGTGTAAATCGTAAATAAAAACAGAATACAATGATTTGCAAATCCTTTTCAACTTACATTCAATTGAATACACAGCAAAGACAAGATATTTAATGTTCAAACTGAGGAACTTTATTTCCTTTTGCAAATAATCATTAACTTAGAATTTAATGGCAGCAACACATTGCAAAAAAGTTGGCACAGGGGCATTTTTACCACTGTGTTACATCGCCTTTCCTTTTAACAACACTCAGTAAACGTTTGGGAACTGAGGAGACCAATTTTTGAAGCTTTTCGGGTGGAATTCTTTCCCATTCTTGCTTGATGTACAGCTTAAGTTGTTCAACAGTCCGGGGTCTCCGTTGTTGTATTTTACGCTTCATAATGTGCCACACATTTTCAATGGGGGACAGGTCTGGACTACAGGCAGGCCAGTCTAGTACCCGCACTCTGAACCTTTTGATGATATTACGGACCGTAGATGATGAAATCCCTAAATTCCTTGCAATAGCTCGTTGAGAAATGTTGTTCTTAAACTGTTGGACAATTTGCTCACGCATTTGTTCACAAAGTGGTGACCCTTGCCCCATCCTTGTTTGTGAATGACTGACTATTTCAGGGAAGCTGCTTTTATACCCAATCATGGCACCCACCTGTTCTCAATTAGCCTGTTCACCTGTGGGATGGTCCAAATAAGTGTTTGATGAGCATTCCTCAACTTTCTCAGTCTTTTTTGTCACTTGTGCCAGCTTTTTTGAAACATGTTGCAGGCATCAAATTCAAAATGAGCTAATATTTGCAAAAAATAACACAGTTTACCAGTTTGAACATTAGGTATCTTGTCTTTGCTGTGTATTCAAGTGAATATAGGTTGAAAGGGATTTGCAAATCATTGTATTCTGTTTTTATTTACGATTTACACAACGTGCCAACTTCACTGGTTTTGGGTTTTGTATTTACATGAGCCCCTCTCTCAGTTTTTTTTTCTTTTTTGATGACTTCAGTTTATAACATTTGTGAGTTTCGACATTAAACCTGGTGACAGATTTCAGAAATCTTATTTCACCTTTATCAGCTCAGTCTCTTCTATCAGGTCATTAAAGCTGTGAGGGAAACTGGAAAAATGAACTAAAATTTTGTTTTGAAAACCTCCTACAGGGTGTCTTTTTCAACCAACAGCATATTTTATTGTTCAGAGTTTTGAATAAAAAGCCCCTCTGGCATTAAACTCTCTATAATATTCATATTTTATTCATTGGTGATGTAACATTACTGTTTGTCCATTCAGCTTAAGAACATCCAGCTGTGCTTTTTGATCCATACTTGTCCTTAAGAACAATCTCTGGGACAAAAAGATATAGAGAGGTACCTTCTTAGGAGAAGTATTCTGTCTGGTTTATACATGCTTATGCCCCTGGCAGCACTTAAGCATGGTAAAGATATGGGCCAACCATTCATGATAAAAAGGGCAACAGTTACACAGTTAAGCTATAGGCTCTATAGGAACAAAGAGAGGACATGTCAATCATGCAGCACCTGCAGCGGGGGCCCGCCCCCAGCTTTCAGCAGCCAATGGGAGCTTAGCCTGGTAGAAATGTTCCTGTGACCGGCATGGATATGAGGTTTTCAGGAAAAGGAGGAGCTGCTGTTGATGTGGAGACATCAGAATGTAACAGAATGACAGACAAATGACAGACAAATGACAGACCAATGACAGACCAATGAAAGACAAATGACAGACCAATTACAGCCCAATGACGGACCAATGACAGACCAATTACAGACCAATGACAGACAAATGACAGACAAATGACAGACCAATGACAGACCAATGAAAGACAAATGACAGACCAATGACAGACCAATGACGGACCAATGACAGACCAATGAAAGACCAATGAAAGACCAATGACAGCCCAATGACGGACCAATGACAGACCAATGAAAGACAAATGACAGACAAATGTCAGACCAATGACAGACCAATGACAGACCAGTGACAGACAAATGACAGACCAATGAAAGACCAATGAAAGACCAATGAAAGACCAATGAAAGACCAATGACAGACCAATGACAGACCAATTATAGACCAATGACAGACAAATGACAGACCAATGACAGACCAATGAAAGACCAATGACAGACCAATGAAAGACCAATGACAGACCAATGACAAAACCAATGGAAGACCAATGACAGACCAATGACAGACAAATGACAGACCAATGACAGACCAATGACAGACCAATGACGGACCAATGACAGACCAATGAAAGACAAATGACAGACCAATGACAGCCCAATCAAAGACCAATGACGGACCAATGACAGACCAATGACAGACCAATGAAAGACCAATGACAGACCAATGAAAGACCAATGACAGACCAATGAATGACCAATGACAGACAAATGACAAAACCAATGGAAGACCAATGACAGACCAATGACAGACAAATGACAGAGCAATGACAGAGCAATGACAGACCAATGACGGACCAATGACAAACCAATCACAGAACAATATGACGGACCAATGACAGACCAATGACAGACAAATGAGAGACCAGTGACAGACCAATGACAGACCAATGACAGACCACTGAAAGACCAATCAAAGACCAATGACAGACCAATGACAGACCAATGACAGACCACTGAAAGACCAATCAAAGACCAATGACAGACCAATGACAGACCAATTATAGACCAATGACAGACCAGTGACAGACCAATGACAGACCAATGACAGACCACTGACAGACCAATTATATACCAATGACAGACCAATGACAGACCAGTGACAGACCATTGACAGAACAATGACAGACCAGTGACAGACAAATGACAGACCAATTACAGATCAATGACAGACCACTGACGGACTAATGACAGACCGGTGACAGACCAATGAGAGACAAATGACAGACCAATGACAGACCAATTATAGACCAATGACAGACCAGTGACAGACCAATGACAGACCAATGACAGACCACTGACAGACCAATTATAGACCAATGACAGACCAATGACAGACCAGTGACAGACCATTGACAGAACAATGACAGAGCAATGACAGAGCAATGACAGACCAATGACGGACCAATGACAAACCAATCACAGAACAATATGACGGACCAATGACAGACCAATGACAGACAAATGAGAGACCAGTGACAGACCAATGACAGACCAATGACAGACCACTGAAAGACCAATCAAAGACCAATGACAGACCAATGACAGACCACTGAAAGACCAATCAAAGACCAATGACAGACCAATGACAGACCAATTATAGACCAATGACAGACCAGTGACAGACCAATGACAGACCAATGACAGACCACTGACAGACCAATTATAGACCAATGACAGACCAATGACAGACCAGTGACAGACCATTGACAGAACAATGACAGACCAGTGACAGACAAATGACAGACCAATTACAGATCAATGACAGACCACTGACGGACTAATGACAGACCAGTGACAGACCAATGAGAGACAAATGACAGAACAATGACAGAACAATGACAGACCAGTGACAAACCAATGACAGAACAATGAAAGCCCAATGACCGACCAATGACAGACCAATGACAGAACAATGACGGACCCAATGAGAGACATGTGACAGACCAATGCAGACCAATGACAGAACAATGAACGGAACAATGACAGACCAATGACAGACCAGTGACAGACCATTGACAGACCAATGACAGACCAATGACAGACCCAATGAGAGACAAGTGACAGACCAATGATAGACCAATGACAGACCAGTGACAGACCCAATGAGAGACAAGTGACAGACCAATGATAGACCAATGACAGAACAATGAACGGAACAATGAATGCCCAATGACAGCCCAATGACAGACCAATGACAGACCCAGTGACAGCCCAATGACAGACCAGTGACAGACCATTGACAGACCAATGACAGACCAATGACAGACCCAATGAGAGACAAGTGACAGACCAATGATAGACCAATGACAGACCAGTGACAGACCCAATGAGAGACAAGTGACAGACCAATGATAGACCAATGACAGAACAATGAACGGAACAATGAATGCCCAATGACAGCCCAATGACAGACCAATGACAGACCCAGTGACAGCCCAATGACAGACCAGTGACAGACCCAGTGACAGACCAGTGACAGACCAGTGACAGACCAATGACAGACCAATGACAGCCCAATGACAGCCCAATGACAGACCAATGACAGACCAGTGACAGACCAGTGACAGACCAATGATAGACCAATGACAGACCCAGTGACAGCCCAATGACAGACCAGTGACAAACCAATGACGGACCAATGACAGACAAATGATGGACCAATGACGGACTAATGACAGACCAATTACAGACAAATGACAGACCAATGACGGACTAATGACAGACCAATTACAGACCAATGACAGACCAATGACGGACTAATGACAGACAAATGACGGACCAGTGACAGACAAATGACAGACAAATGACAGACCAATGACAGACCACTGACAGACCAATGACAGACCAATGACGGACTAATGACAGACAAATGACGGACCAGTGACAGACCAATTACAGCCCAATGACGGACCAGTGACAAACCCAGTGACAGCCCAATGACAGACCAATGACAGCCCAATGACAGACAAATGACAGACCAATGACAGACAAATGACAGACCAATGACGGACTAATGACAGACAAATGACGGACCAGTGACAGACCAATTACAGCCCAATGACAGACCAGTGACAAACCCAGTGACAGCCCGATGACGGACCAATGACAGACAAATGACAGACAAATGACAGACCAGTGACAGCCCAGTGACAGACCAATGACAGACAAATGACGGACAAATGACAGACCAGTGACAGACCAATGACAGACAAATGACAGACCAATGACAGACCAATGACAGACCAATGACAGACAAATGACAGACCAATGACAGACAAATGACAGACCAATGACGGACTAATGACAGACAAATGACGGACCAGTGACAGACCAATTACAGCCCAATGACGGACCAGTGACAAACCCAGTGACAGCCCAATGACAGACCAATGACAGCCCAATGACAGACAAATGACAGACCAATGACAGACAAATGACAGACCAATGACAGACAAATGACGGACCAGTGACAGACCAATTACAGCCCAATGACAGACCAGTGACAAACCCAGTGACAGCCCGATGACGGACCAATGACAGACAAATGACAGACAAATGACAGACCAGTGACAGCCCAGTGACAGACCAATGACAGACAAATGACAGACAAATGACAGACCAGTGACAGACCAATGACAGACAAATGACAGACCAGTGACAGCCCAGTGACAGACCAATGACAGACAAATGACAGACAAATGACAGACCAGTGACAGACAAATGACAGACCAATGACAGACCAATGACAGACCAATGACAGACAAATGACAGACCAGTGACAGACCAATGACAGACAAATTACAGACCAATGACAGACCAATGACAGACCAGTGACAGACCAATGACAGACAAATGACAGACCAATGACAGACCAATGACAGACCAATGACAGAACAATAGCAGCTGCCCAGAGGAAGAACACCATCATTTCACATCACTTTCTTTTCAAAGACCTCATAAGCTTATAAGCTCATAGTCCGAGTCCAAGCAGAAGGACCATCATTCATCTCCTTCATTTCTCCCTCCCCAAATCTCCTGCACTGGTGTTCCTCAACATCAGGGGGCGTCACTCACTGCAGCACCAAACCAGCCAGATTCTGCCATGACCCTGTTTGGCCAATCACCCTGCTGCTGTCATGCAGAATCTGATCTTCTCTTCTCCCTGCTCAGCCTTTCACTGCAGTGCGATATGGACAACCCTCCTTGAACCCAAGGCAACTCCAGTCATCCTATCAATGTCCAGGACTGCCCCTCCTGTAGTGGTTTCACTCTGGATGTTTGTGGCCAGCTTTGGCTCAAGACTATGGCTTTTATACCAGGTGCTCCTGTACTACGTTGTTGCTGCATCCCCCAGCTGTTACAGCTCTGTTTCTCCACAAAGTTAACCCCAACAATAAGCTTCTGTAGAAAGTTTAGAAAGAACTGATAAATCTGCTCACAAGTGACCTGATTAACTAGCCCTTGAAATGTTTGGAATGAAAAAGGAGAGATGAACTGAACTGTTTTTATCTTTTCTGGGACATTTTCTACCGCTGTGGACACACATACATGCTGGAACAAGGTAAGTCAGGCTCTCTATTTTTCATTATCCTGTCTGTTTCAACTGAACTTCCCAAAGCACCTTTTCTCTGTTCCACATTATTTTTGCTGTCCTGTTTTCTTATTTGAATGCACACGGTGTCTGTTTCCCCTGGTTTCTGTCTGTTGTAAAGGCCCTCTAAACCATAAAGAGGCCAAACAAGGCAAAGCAGTGAACTGTTCAGAAAGCAGAGTTTCACAAATCTTCAAACAGCAGCAAGCTAGCATAGCCTTCACTGTCTATAATCAGACAGAGGCTGATATTAGCATTAGCATAACCTGGTTGCTGTTGTAACCTAAATTAAATCCATCAAATTGACATTAAGTTCAGATTAGAGTAACTCTGAGTAGCTTTATCAGCAGCTGTCAAAGGTTTTCTATCCTGTTGTCACAGTCAGCAGGCAACAGGGAGTCTCTTCAGTAAAAAGTGTTAATCATGTCACAACAGGCAGCTTAAGGCTGGTTAGCAAACTGAACAGGGTGCCATGATGTTACCTACTGCTGTGTTTAAGGCAGGAATCAGCCCATGGGCCACATCAGGCCCCCTACAGCTCCCCATCTGGACCCCAGGATATGATCAAAATCTGAAAATGTGAGGAAGCAAAATATATTCTGCTTTTGGGGGTATGTTTTTGTTTTGTACATCCCTATAACAATGAACACAACCCCAAAAACAGCGGTGACTGAAACTATTTTTTATTAATAAAGTTTTTATTCAACAGTTTTAATAAGAATGACTCCACTGTTAGCCAGCGTTTATCCAGGGAAACCAGTAAACCGAGTCAAATCCAGTGATGGAAAACACAAGGCCTTTGTTGCCCTGTAGCCACACAGGGCCAGCTGTTTTAAGGCTGAGAAAAAAATGAAACTGGAAACATATAAATAATAATAATGCTGTTTTATGGCAGAATTTCTGCACATCCCTGGAGAGGTATGGCCTGAACTCAGCGTGCACTCCGGGGAAAATCAAAGTGCATCTTTTTCTTAAATCTTTAGCCACATTTCAGGGCTCCCATCAGAAAGATCTACCTTGCAAAGAACCTTCATTTTGGAAAATGATCAAGCTGTAATGAGGCTTTTGTGGTACATGATGGGTAAAAATGAGCCAAATGCCAGTATGTTCCTGTGGTGTGTATACTGGAAATTAACAGGAATTTAATCTTAATTTACGGGATGTTAAATTACAAGTGACTAGACATCATCAGACTGTGATATCACAGTAGAGCACAGATTTTACAGTCATGCATGCTCATATAAAATCACAGTAAATTGCTGTGTATTCACAGTATTCTATAGTTTATACTGTTGTATGATACTGTGATTATAAACATTTTACCATAAAATGATGTCTGGGTCACAGTAAAGTAATGTAATATCACAGTGTCAAACTGATAACGCTGTGATTTTACAAAACAAAAGATGTCTGGGTCACTGTAAAATCACAGGAAAGTGTTGCAAAATCCCTGTATTACACAAATAAGACTGTGATTAAACATAAAACTCTGTAGGAGTCACTGTAACATTTCATGAAAGTGTTGTAAAATCACAGTATACATGTAGTACTGATAATACTGTGATTTGACATTAAATTATGTCGGGTCACTGTAAAATTACAGTAAAGTGTTGTAAAATGACAGTACTTAATTGATAATACTGTGAATTTATGTAGAATTATACCCGATTCACTGTAAAATCCCACTAAAGTGCTGGAAAATCACAGTTAAGTACTGATAATGCTGTCATTTCATATAAAATGTCGTCTGGGTCAGTGTAAAATTACAGTATTTTACTGACACTGTGATTTTAAATAAAAAATCAGTTTGAGTCACTGTAAAATTACAGTAAAGTGTTGTAAAATCAGTGTCAGTGTGACGTCTTCATTGACTGATTATTTCTACTGTATTCACTGGACTTAATCTCATTTTATCTGTGTTACTGTGAACAGCTCTACTTTGAGATCGCTGCTGTAATTTCCTGTGAAATTAAATGACATTTGAAGAGTGTAGCCTAAGGCATCATGTCGCTCTCTCCTCAGTGTTTTGGTCTCTTTAACTCTTCATGGGTTCATAATTCTCTGAATGTCCGTCAGAAGAAGAGAAAATGGAGACGGAGATGTAAAAACAGTCAATGAGAGCCGATCGATCCCGCACACTCGCTCTCTCTGCAGCCCCCTGCTGGTCATCAGAGGGAGCAGCTCCACGCTCTTTCACGGTTTCCTCTTTGGCTCTGATCGATCCAGGAGCTGATCACTGAGCTGCAGGAGCCTCTGAGGTCTTCTTCATGTTTGCTTTACTCAGTCCTCAAATAAAATCCTCAGATTTATGATTACAGAGATATTCCTCCTTCAGCGCCTCCTGTCACCCTCAGTCCTCCTTTTTCCTCCTCCGTGGTTTTTCACCTCCTGCTCTGTTTGGATTTTACAGAGCACGCCCAGAGAGAGGAGGTTCTGATTTCTGACTGATTAAATTTGATGTTCAAAACAGGTCTTGAGAGGATAATTGAAGGCATCATGTTTTGATTGTGAAGGCTTCATGTTCTTATCATGTCATGACTGAAGCTGATGCTCTGTTGGACCTCCTGTCTTCCTCATCAGCCCTGTCCAGTGACACGGTTCAATGGCTCTTCGAAACAACTGGCTAATAATTGTGTTGATTTCACAGTAACACAGACAGAAATTACAATATGTTGTGTCTCCAAAGCAAACCTAACAGAATTAAAGAGTACAATTTGTGTTAATAGTGAAATCATAAAAATATGAAACCATTTTACAGTGGTATACTGTGATTTACAACACTTTACTGTAATTTGACCTGTAATCTGTAATCTGACTGTAAAGTCTCAGGGTCCTACTTTAATTACAGGCTGTGCTCACTGTACTCAGAAGCCACTGAATTCCTGTGAATTTACAGTATCAGCGCCACAGTGAAGTCCTTTTTTTACTAATATTTACCCATCATGCACCTCAAAATCCTCATTACAGTAGCCAACTGTGGAGATTCACTGTAGAGACCCATGAAAACCTGCTGATTGTTAAACATGATGCTGAAAGAGCAGGTGTGACCACTCTAAACTCTTCCTGTGAAAAGGTTGCCGTAAATATTACAGTAATTTAACGGCAGCAGGACGTCAGAGAGTCACTGCAATCATCTGTTATTCATGCTTTCCAATCTGCAGCACAGGAACTATTTCAGTGAACCTACTGTATATGGATCTACATGAAAACAGCATCATTACTGTTTTCTTTACTAACTTAATTCACAAATTACAGTACACTACTGTATTTTCAATGACTGCAGTTTCCACTCTTTTAATGATCATTTATTTTGTTTAAATAATTAAGATAATTTTTTCCAATAAATGGCATTTACACCAACATCAGTTTAACCCAAACCCATTTATTCATTAATAAAGATCATTTAAATCTCAGATTATCCACAGAGATTGACTTTTACAGTGACTTCCTGAACTGACCTTTGACAAAACTTAACTGTACAAATCCCAGTGCCAGTGAAGTTGGGACGCTGTGTAAAACCAAAATATAAACCATAAAAAAACAGTGATATTAAATCCTTTGAGACATCTGTTCAATCCAATACACCACAGAGACAAAATATTTAACGTCAGTGTTTTGTTTGTCATTTTGAACTTAATGCCAACACGTTCAAAAAAAACTGGGACAGGGGCAACAAAGGGCTGGGACAGTGAGGCCTGAATATTCCACAGGTGAGCAGCTTAACTGGAAACAGGTGAGTGGCATGATTGGGTATAAAAGGAACACCCCTGAAAGGATAGGTTCACCACTTTGTGAACAAGGATTTCATCATCTACAGTCCACAGTATCATCAAAAGATTCAGAGAAATCATCTCAAGACTTAAAAACCAACATTGTATGCCTGTGACCTCCAATCCCTCAGGCAGCACTGATTTATAAAGCAACATCATTCT